>JAVSBU010341189.1:0-10601 GCA_033118015.1 Loricariichthys derbyi | reverse complement strand
TGATACTCAAAACTGGTCTGTTTGAAAGAAAGAAGCCTTTTGGATGAGAGGTGAAACATCTTCAAGAATCTACAAACAAGTCCAGTTGCTCTCTTCTACCACCCACGGTTACTATGACTTGGACGACTGAGAATCTTCACTGACTTCTTACACAATGTCCCAACTTTATTGGAACTGGGTTTTACATTACATATGTGATGAGTTTTGAAAAGTGGTTTTAAAATTCGCTGAATACATTGTATGTCACACTGCATTGTCTGTTTTGGCTAACATGAATCAACAGGCAAAACTGCTCAGTGCACATGATCACACTGCAGATGAGCATTATTGTGCTTTCATGTGACAGGCCAAAAAAAAAAAAAAAACCCCAAAAAAAAGGGGGCGCATGTGTCTGTGAGCTCAGCATCCCTTTAAAGCCATTCTGTCTTCCATATAACATCATGGCATCCACTATGGAGTCAGGCTGCATCTCTGAACCTGCCTACCCCCATTGTGTTGAGGACTAGAGATCTTGTTATTTATCAGTTCATGTCATAGATAACTGGGAGCAGCTTGGGTTGGGCTGATGGGTGGCTTGAATGTCTGTTGTTGCTTTTGATTTGCAGACGCAGCATGATAGGAGGAGAGAAAGGGAATTATTTTAACTAATCCTCGAATTTTTGGTGATAAAATCAAGCAGAAAAAATGTTTTCTCCAGTTATTGCAGTAATGAGAACATGCTTCATATGGTCTTAACAGTACTTGTGATTTCTCTTCGCAGCATTAATCTGTTTAGACTAAAGACAGAAATTAGAGTTCAGATCCAAGCTCCATTATGTGCTGCCATTTGCCAGGCACAAGCTGGGTTTCTCTGTCTAATGTTTTCAGTAGAAGAAAAACTAAATTTCCACTTCTGTCCCCTCAGGGCTGAAAACTCATCTGAATCATGCCACATCCTGGTTTCAGTCATGAGAAAATGATATGGCATGACATCCTTGTTAGTTCCCGAGCCTGCACGACATACTTTTGCAGTCCTACCTACGATTTGTATGGTATCCCACACGTGCAAATCTTGGCAAGAACGGCACTTACCTTTTCTTCAGCATCTCACCCTCATAGGCTGTCAGAACTGAGATAGCAGCATTAAGGAACAATGTCTAGAAGAGTAGAGCAAACCATTTTTATGGCATCTAGCAGGTTGAGGAACTTTGTAGGTTATAGTGTCTAATAGTGGGAGATCATTTCCTTTTTTAAACATCTGTGATTGGATTTAAAAAGCTATTTATAAAGCTTAGCCAAACATAGTGTGATAAAACAGTCTGCGATGCTATTTACATAGGACAGCTTCATACACAAATATTATGGGCCGCAACTCCTGCCATTAATAATAAAATTTGACATGATAAGGGAGCAAACAGGGAGCAATAATTCCTTATTTTAATGCACTGTTATCTCCATAATGGCTGCATTATTGTCAATTGAGAGGTTTGGTTTTGCGATATATAGCTTTAAAATGCTTCAATTACATGGGACATGGTAATTACAATGATAATGTTCTATATCTAGTGCTTTTCACAGGTGTAAAATAGTAATAAAAGACAGGCAATACCAAATGACATGTAAAAGAACAAAAAATAGTCAGTTAAAAGTGATGTCTTGTATTTTTAACATTATAAATACATACTCAAATCTTCAGAATTTATTAGTATTAATATTGTTATTAAATTGACACATAAATATGGGCACAACTCTTCTTCTTCTTTTGGCTTTTCCCTTTTCAGGTGTCGCCATAGCGAGTCATGCTGCTACATCTCACTCTGTCCTTTGCATCAATGTCCCCACACCAAGTACTACCATGTCCTCTCTAATTGCATCCATATAATATCTCCTCTTTGGCCTTCCTCTTCGTCTTTTCCTTATCCAGTTTTCCTTATCATAATTTATCTGTCCAGATGATACACCAAGTAACATGTCTCTCTAATCACAGTTGCTGTAGTAGCCCACTCATCTGGAAGCTCTTTTTTACCACCCAGAGCCTTTAACAGTTCCTCTCTGAACTCTTCCCCACATACTTCCTTCCTCAGCTTCCAGCATTTGGTCTTCTTCTCTGCTTTGACTCTTTTTCTCTTCTTCACAACAACATTCATTCTACACACAACCAATGCACAATGCACACTACTTGGCCACGCTCTCCCCTGCTACAACCTTACAATCCCCAATCTCCCTCAGGTTTCCTCTTCTACACAGAATGTAGTCTACTTGTGTAATCCTTCCTCCACTCTTAGAAGTCACTCTATGTTCCTGTCTTTTTTGGAAATAAGTGTTGACTACAGCCATTTCTATCCTCTTGGCAAAATCCACCACCATCTGTGTTATGAGTGTGCAGACGAATGTGACAGAGAGGGCCCACACACAGACAGCTTCAAGAATAAGGGTATATTTATTAACTCATTACAAAGCCAACTTGAAAAAACCAAAACCAAGACTAATGAAATGATAGAAACCAAAACAAAAAAAAGGAGCCTTACCGGCTAACCCCTGGAATCTAGGATGCATGTCTGGTGGCCATTGGTGGGCCCTGCTGAACAACCATGTAGAGATGAAGGGGAGAGATATGGCAGGGGGCTAAGAGACAGCACCTGGGGCGATGCCCCAGTCCGTGGGTTACCTCAGTCTCTGGTGCCATCACTACGTGGACCCTTTAGGTCTGGTCACTGTGCCAGGTGGCCAAATCAGGGGACATTCATCTAGCCACTGTTATGTGATTCCATTCCACCTTGTCACATGGTGGAACAGGGAACAACACTAAGGCCCAGGGCAGGGCCTGGAGGGGGGTATGGCACAAAGGGAAATGCTGTCCCTGCTTTAACATGTTACACCTTGTTGAACCTTAAGCCTCCTTCATAGAGGCCACAAAATGGGAGGCTGCTGTGCTCACCTTGCTATTTCCAATATTGCAAATGTGGCACTGCAAAACCAGCTCGGACGTGCCTTCCATCAGCAGAGTGAATCTGAAAGATCTTATTAGTGTATCGCTAGTCCTGATGCTGCATGCCACAAGTACCCAGCCCAAAGATCGGAGCAGGCAGCGACGTGCGATCCATACTCACAACATCCAATAATGCCTTACCGAACTGGTTTCTGGATTTTAATGGGTGAGTGCAGCTATTTCCAATGGGCTATGTGCACGCCGGAATGTGACTCAATTTCCGCTATAAAGTCAGAATGGTTGTGAAAACCCGGTAGCTACTGAAAGAGCGCATTCTGCTAGCTAGTCACCTCACCGATTTTGTGAATGTTTTCGTAATTTATTTGTTGTGTAATGAAGAATACAACACTTGTGAGTCTCCTACCTACCTTCTCTCTGTTTACATTTCCTAAACATGACCTGTAAATGGACAAAACTATCATATCAACAACGTATGGACAGCAGGTCCAACCACCACTGCGGTGTGCCGTTATGCATTGCATCAACTAGGTCTAATTATTACCTGAGCTTCCTTTGGACTTTGCAGAGGTAAGATGAAACGCAGAACTTGAAACCTTTTTTCAAGTATACTCTGCAGCGTTGTACTTGATGCTCTGATGATAAGACGAACATTGTTAATGGTAAACTTCGGTAATTCCAAAAGGCACGTTGTGAACTGCATAGACTCAGCCATAACACCTGCACTTCTGCATACTGATCGGAAACATCGGACCATCCTTACACCAAATGAGAAACTGATGTGTGCACATAGCCCATTAGACGTGCAGCCAGGCTGCATGACTAAATGACAGTATAACCCAACAAACATGGTGCAGACACGATCATGGGCCCTGAAAAAGTCTGCTTCCATTATGAAAAGCAGCAGGGCCCATTACAATCTGCCCTTCCCGGTTCCTTTCCTTGACACAGAATCTACCATTCACATCCTCATGTCCACTGTTTCTTTCACCAATATGTCCATTCAGGTCTGCTCCAATCACCACTCTCTCCTCTCTAGGAATACTCACTATCACTTTATCTAGATCCTTCCAAAACATTTTCCTCTTCCTCACATCCAACCTGTGGAGCATACCCACTGACAACATTAAACATCAGAGCTTCTACTTCTACCTTCAGACACATCACCCTATCTGACACTCTTCTCACCTCTACAACATTCTTTGCTAACTCCTCTTTCAAGACCACCCCTACTCCATTTCTCTTTCTATTCACACAATGGTTAAACAGTTTAAATCCTGCTCCAATGTTATGCACCTTGTTGCCCTTCCATTTGGTCTCTTGTACACATAAAATATCTACTTTCCTTCTCTGCGTCATGTCAGCCAGCTCTCTCCCTACATTTAGAGTTGCCACCCTCATTCCTACACTCTTGACTTTCCTCTTCTCTTCTTGTCTCCTCACTTGTTTCCCTCCTCATGGTCTTCGATTAACAGTAGCACAATTTCCATTGGCACCCTGTTTGTCAACAGCATTGGTGGAGGATATTGTTAACCTGTGATTTGACCGATCTGGTATGATGTCGATTAGATGTACTTGCATGTTAGTTTTGGGAAAGTGTTTTACGTCGGATGCCCTTCCTGACACAACCCTCACCATTTACCCGGGCTTGGGACCAGCACAAACGATACAATGTCAAGTGTTCCCTAGTGGTTGAATTTACCTGATCATGCTTATGCCTGCACCAGTCTTGCTCTTTTGGCACCAGAGAAGGTGAGGGATGATTGTATCTGCCCTTTCTTCATAGAGGAAGGGCGATGTACGGTCAGGAGAGCAGCGGTAACCTGTAGGGCTTGCTTTTCAGTATAGGCACAGTTAGCTGTACTTCTGTACTTTACTTTACTGCACCCCCTGCACCTATGTGATGTGGACCCTTTAGGTCCAGCATTGCCTGGACGACCACACAGGGATACCGCAGGTTCGCTGCAGCCTTAGGTGGTTCATTGCTTGGGCCTGTCCCTGCACTGCACCCTGCCAAACCTCACCTGGATTTCCCTTCATCCTGTAGTTAGTCAGTTCGGGATATCTGGCCATGAAAATGGTTTCCACACAGGTGTGGTTGGTCGGACCAGTCCACCTGCCATAAAATCAGGTCCACTTCACTTTGGGCATGTCCTAAGCCATCCCCATGCATCCTAGCCTCATCAGCCTTTAGTGGTTTGCCATTTTGGCACTTTTGGCTTTCCTTTTTGGGCTTTTATTTGTTAATTATATTCCGTTCTTTTTGATTTCCTTATTTACATTAAATAAAGCATACCCTTATTCATGAAGTTGTCTGCATATGGGTCCTCCTTTTACACCTTGCACCCCCCCCATATCATGACAGAATGACCCAGCCAGCATTGGACACAGCAGGCAGCTTTGGGTAGGCATGCATTTTTTTTCCATCCTGCACTTATTTTTGTTTTTTCCCCTCCTGCCCACCTCCTGGTTCTCACCTCGCTGGCTCCCAGCCCATCCTTTCTCCCCAGGCATGCCAGCACTCGAATTGTGGCTTGGCAGGGCTCTGATACATAGGATATATGGGTCTTCCTTTTCCATCTTTTTTTCTTTTCAGGGGCTTCAGGAGCCACCCCTTTTGAGGTGTCACACCAAGCGTGTTTATTCACTATCTGGCAAACTGGCATGAGCCTCACATCACGGCTGAATCCAGCAAGGCTGAGTGCATGAGCGATCGTGCTGTGGATATTATTACTAATCAGTCTTGCAGATTGGATTCAGCCTTGGCCAGCATTTTAAAAGCGAGTGGCATGGATCATTCATCACTGGGTCATCGTCAACGGTAAGCCACTTTTACCATTTGTCAGCCCGGTGATCGTTATGATTCACTGTGGCGCATGCTGCTGATTTGGGATGTTTAGACAGGGTTTTATTGGATGTGTGGATTCCATCTTTACACACTAAGCACGTCCTGAGGCTGGTGCATATATCACGCACTTATGCGCACAATCACGGGTTGCGCTCGTGGGTGCTCGCACCAGTTTCACTCTTTTGGTGCCAGAGAAGGTGAGGGACTATGGTATCTGCCCTTTCTTCGTAGAGGAAGCATGGTGTATGGTCAGGAGACCAGAGGTAACCGGTAGGGCTTAGCTTTTCAGTGTAGGGACAATTAGCTGCACCTTTGCACTTTGCGGACCCCCCTCGGCAACCCCATGCGCTCACTGTGTGGTCGTCCAGACAACGCTGGACCTAAAGGTTCCACAGGGGGATACCTCAAGTTCGCTGCACCCTTAGGTGGGTCATTGCTTGGGCCTGTTCCTGCACTGCACCCTGCCGGACCTCGCCTTGGTCTCCCTTCATCCCGTGGTTGGTCGGTTCAGGACATCCAGCTGTAAAAACGGTCTCCACACAGGCGTGGTCTGTCGGACCGGTCCACCGGCCATAAAATTGGATCGACTTCACCTTGGGCATGTCCTAAGCTGTCCCCATGCATCCTAGCCTTGTCGGCCTTCATGGGTTTGCTATTTTGGCACTTTTGGTTTTCCTTTTATGTGCTTTTATTTGTTACTTTGCTTTCGTTCTTTTTAGTTTCCTTATTTACATTAAATAAAGCCTACCCTTATTCATGAAGCTGTCTGCGTATGGGTCCTCCTTTATACCTTGCTCCCCCCAAATCATGATACATGGATGAGAAATAAAGAACAAATTATTACTATAAATTATAAATCCACACTGAAATCTTTATTAATTGCATTAATTTGGTTAATACTAACGTAACTTTGTTTTAGTGATTTTAACATGTACTTTTCATAGGTTATGAAATTGTTATCATGGTTATCATGATTTCATGGTTATAAGTAGTTGCAGCATATCTGAATCATAGATATATTTCTTTTAAATATTTGCAGATTTCGATTAATCCATGTGGAAAACTGGTTGAATGAAAAACTGGTTGACTAAAAGCACTAGATGCTCAAACTTTTGGAGACATGCTGGGGCATTTTGGAAATGTAGAACCTGTAGTGAATGTGAGTAGCGTTTTCTGTAGTTCTGCTCAGCAATCCATCACAAAATGTATTTTTACCGGGAACATTGTAGTGGGGCAAACGGACCAGTAAAACTGGTCTAATGACGCTCCTTGTATAGGACCATATGCTTGTTTATATTGGTCACCGGCAGTCAAAATGCAAAATATGCTGCTTTCATACAGAGCATGCTGGAATATTATAATCATCCCAAATTCTGGTTTCTGCTGGTGGTGGTACATTTAATACATGTACGTATTTTACAGTAAAAACTATCAAAAATGTAAATTTGGTTACTTACAAGTTTGGAGTAATTGTTATTCAGTAAATAACGTTATAACAATTATCTATAAACTAATTAATTGTCTCTCCAGAGACAATCCTGCAAAAAATCCAGCAGTGTATAAAAACAGACATAAAGATCCATCAACATGACCTGAGTACAAGTTGCTCTGAAGTTCAAGGAGAAAGGTCATTTAAACAGCAAAAATTGACAAAAAAGGTCATTGTCTTATTTTTAGGTTTATGTTACTGTTTTTAAGAATTTATTGAATAAAGATGCTGATGATAAGAATCAAAAGTGTTTAGTGGAAAATGGAAGAGGATTTAAAATACATACTTTTAATGTACAACTACAAACATCTGGACATCCGATAATTACAACTTTTTTGGCTTGACTTCAGACTGGTTTCTGAATAAAACCTAATCTGAAGGTCTGTGGGCATTGTCTGTACCAGAATCAACTGACATATTATATATGATGGCATTGCGGCTAGACTAAATGAGATAATGCACTGTAGAGCTTTGATAGAAAAGTCAGTCTACAGTCCCTAATAATGCAAGCAATTTCACAAAGAACTTTAAGGAATTAGATCAGAATGAGGATGATAATAATAATGATGATGACCAGCAAGAAGGTTCTGAGGATCTGGGTATGATTTTGAACTAAATGTGACCATTTATGTGTTGTGCATTACACACACTAAATCTCATTGCCTCAGAAGACTTCGAGGAAGCAATGTCACACTGTCACTTTACAGCTATATCATGACAGACACATAGATGTCCTTTAGCAGCTGAGAAGATAGATGACATTGAAAGAATGAAATTGATCATTCCCACTATGACACATTGGAATTGAATGATATGCGCAAGATCATATCTTCCACAGCCTCTCATACCCTCATGAAATTTCTTCCCTCAAGGAATAGGCATAGGTACTGAAGGCATTAACTGTTGCCCCTGACCTGCTTCAAGGTGAGCAGAATGCTATGGTGGACTTGTTTTAACCACAGTTCTGACCTCAAACAGAAAAGCCTCACATGCATGTTTATGCTGATGTCCATACAGTTTCTCAGTACCATTTATTCTCGGTTCAAAGAGCTGCTCTCCAGCCATGATGCTCAAATTACTTCAGCCGAAATTTCAAGGTTTGTTGCAGTGGCTGAGTGGAGAAGAAAAGAAAATACAGCGATGCACAATTTGACATCCATCCAATCAACGGCTGTTCACTTTTACGACTGAGGTCTTAAAAATTCAAATAAATTACAACTGGAAATAAAAACCTGTGTTTTAACTGCATCCATAGTACACTGCTCCAGATGTTAGAGTATATAGTAGTGAACTGAACTCTCAGTAAATAAATAAAATGTCAATGGAAATTCCTCTCAAGGCTAGCGAGACAATATGTGTGTGTGTGTGTGTGTGTGTGTGTGTGTGTGTGTGTGTGTGTGTGTGTGTGTGTGCGCGTACGTGTGTGTGTGTCTCTCTGTCTGTCTGTAGGCGTGTCTGTCTGTCAATGAAGGTGTGGGTAGGTGTGGCCATGAATGAAGGTGTGGGTACCTCTCTATATACCTAGGCAGGTGTGACCAGTTAACTTATAAATTCTCCCTGCTACCACCAAAGTCTTTGCACTGCCACTGAGGGCATGAGGGTCCTAACAACTTCCTACCTCCATGGACACCTAAAACAAAACCTAAAGTCCTCCTGTGACCACTGCAGTCATACCCCATGTCCTTCTGGTCCTCTGCATTCTGGAGCCTGGGTAACCAGAGTGGAGACCGAGGAGAGCACAGCAGGCAAAAAAAATAATTTTTTTTTCACACCAAACCAGTTCAAGGGACTGATTTGGGAGGAACTACCTTCATGGAGCTCCCTTGATTACTCCATTTATTGCAGGGCCTTTTGTTGGTTTGCATGTGCACCATCAGTAGAAACACTGTGTAATCCTGAAGTGACATAAACAACTCGAATTTCATACAGGATCAGAAATGCCTGGACTTCTCTGTTGGGCCATTTGCCTGTGTTTCTATTTCTGTCTTCCATTTTTAGTGTGAAGATACGTTGTTCATACAGCTACCAGTGTACAAGTATATTTAAAAATTATGGCTGTCCCCAACAAGGCAATTGTATGTGGACCAAAATCTATACATTTGCGTCAATATATCTGAACCAACTAAGGTGTTCTTACATTACTCAGGGTTCCTATGAGTTGAGAAAAGTCATTAGACATATAAAAACGTCTCTTAACACATCATTCTTAGAACTACATCGGCCTGAGCTCCTGTGGTGAGAACATGCAAGAAAGCAGGGACAGTTCTAAGGATTATGAAAATCCCTTAATCTCTATTGTTACAAAAAAAGTTTCAATATCCATTTAGCTTCAGCTTTAAGCAAGATGAAAAACATTTTATCATTCTATCCAAAATTTTGGGCTGATATTTATTCTGCAAAAAATCTGCTGATGTGCTATCTTTTAAGTCTTTCCAGCAATACTGCTTCCTTTCCATGCAGGGAATGAAATAGATCAGTGCTTTTTTGCTGGGTGTTATTAGGAATGGCTCAACTGTATGTGATTATTAGAGTTGGCTAGTTCCTTTAATTATTCATCTACTTACAATTTTCAGTATAGGGATCAAAGTGGCACATGCTTTACCTTTGTGACCAGAACAATGCAAAGTCTGCTTTCATCTATATATAATTAGCCAATTTTTAGCATGATTTTCAGGCTCCCGAGTTTAAGATTGTGACAGTTTTTGCACAATACCAAAATCCCTTGCCTCCGAGCAAAGAGAAGATGCTGAGATAGATGACTGGACTTTTTGCTGAGAGGTTGCAATATTTCAGCATTTTGATGGAGGAGAGAAGGAAGGTCGAATAACAAATGAGTCATCTCTGGGTGTGGGGAAGATTCCTTAATTATGAGAGACAGATATTGCTAAAAGGAAGCTAAAACACAACCCTAAAAATGCATGTCTCTTCAAAACATGGCCTAGGTAAGATCCTGGATGCATCTTCATACCTTTCCTTAAAACACACCGAAAACAAGAGCACCCTGCTGCTTTCAAAACTGCAATTCTTTTTTTCTGTCAACAGGTGTTGCAAGTGTTTGCTTGTACTAGTTTTCTGTCTTTCAGATGTGAACTAGATATAAATATATAATACTTAATAATAATTATACTTAATTTTATAATTATACTTAAACTTAATAAGAATTTTATTTCCTGTTATAATTCTTAAGACCTCAACCATTAAGGTGAATGAATGTTGCTCAGATGGACATTGAAAATTGTATACTTGTGAATATTTATACATATCATAAAATGATGATATCAATAAGTAAATGTATGCGATTTTTTTTGCAAACACACAAAATGCTTTAATAAACCGTT
>JAVSBU010341179.1:0-10602 GCA_033118015.1 Loricariichthys derbyi | reverse complement strand
TCTCTCTCTCACACACACACACACACACACACACACACACAAACACACACACACACACACACACACACACACACACAGACTCAGCAGCTGTCTGAGATCTGAGCTCCAGGCCAATAAACCATAGTGTAGTGTTACTGTACACTGCTAAGACAATCCCAGAGTTACAACAGTAGTCAAACCCAGTTCAGCTCGGCACACGCTGAACCTGATCACTTACATGTTAACTAAGGACGAGCGAGAGTTTGGCATCTATCCACATTCTGTTATATACAAAACAGGAGATAATGTAACTTGTTTTGTTGTCCCCATGCCCACAGAAAGCCCACGCTAAGCAGAATATGTTTGCCATTGCTTATTTTCTGTGTTGTGCTGCATTCACAAATGGAAGTCATTCTTTGTCAGTTAGACGGTAGGCAAACTGGGTGGAACCAACAAGTTTGCGATTTTAAGAAAGCAACCTTCTCCCTTCCCCACTGTCTACCCTCCTTTATCTGGAGATCTGGAGTCCATATTGGAACTCATAGCCAGAGCACCGGTCTATCACTCAGATCCCCCTACTACAGCTTTGGGAGACTCTCCCCCATGTAGCATTACCTCCCTCAGACATGGTCAGTTATGTGTTGTGTTATATGTCTGTGATCCTCGACCCAGCTGGAAGGCGCTGCTGGAACTTGCACCCAGGTAACTGCAACAGTAAGCTAGTAAACTGCCACTGTGCCACTTAACGCACCTCGGCTCAAGCTACTTCAGGGCACCCCTACTAGAGTTATTCAAAATGCCCATCTACAGAATTAACAGCTGCAAACTGCAACAAAATCCAGCTCTGTACATTCCTGCTTCCTCGCCCTAGTGGCTGCAGGTATAAACCTATGAGAATGCGTGACATTGCCATTAGAGATTTTGCAAACAAGTACATGGGACAAACTTTCTGCAGCAACTTTTTTTCAGGAGGAATTTCACTCTTTAGATGATACAGAAAACATTTCTAATGTAATTGTAACACTCAACAAGAAATTCAGCAGAGTGAGTAACACACAGACGTCTGAGCCAGGATGGATTATAAGGATATGGAAGCCAACTGTATAAGAGTTCTTCACACTCAGCATATTTACCCTCTAACCTGCCACTACATGCCAAGGCTCCACGTGCCAGTCACCACAATCATGACGACCAAGGAAGTAGCTGCGTTAAAAAAAAGATTTTTCAAAGCTGGAGGCCAAAGGCCTGAGGGCATTCCCGGTCTTTCCGTTACTCAGCCTGTATTTGTGTATGGAGTTGCCATGTAAACACACCGGCTGCTCCACTTCGACTGGCATGCACTTTTCATTCCTGAACCTTTATTTTCTCAATGCAGGGCGTGTGTGATTAAATTAAAAACCTGACTCAAACACGAAAGTCGGATTCAGATTTAGATGGCTTTGTCAAAGCAAGCGAGTAAAAGGTACTGAGCTTGCCCAGAGCTCATATGCTAAGACCTTCTTTTGATAACTCAACAATTAGTAACTTCTAATTGCCTACGCATGTCGGCATTGTGTGTTCTGGATCAATTTGAAGCTTGCCACAATACAAAACAAATGAAACTGGTGGGGAATGAACAAATAACCGGAGTGTAGGATGGACAAAAACAGGATAAACGATACTAAGAATTCAGCACGGCGTGACGGATTACGACAAATCCAAACGCCTTACTATATTATGACAAGTAGCATATTATCACCTGATAGCTTTTGGTATGCAAGTGCCATTTACAACAGGCTAAACTGGTGTCTCTGACCTCACCAATTTGAACCACTTCATGCATCCGCATCTTTTGTGCTCCATAGAACGACTATTAGGGCACTTCTGCCATTGTGAGTCTGCATAAAGGTGTAACCAGCACTACAATCATCAAAACCATTCCTACATGAACAGTTTTATGATGCTTGGCATTTATAGAACTGCTCATGAATACATTAATGACTATAAAGTGTTTCAGTTTGAATAAGGCTTAT
Organism: Loricariichthys derbyi; assembly: GCA_033118015.1. NCBI lineage: Eukaryota > Metazoa > Chordata > Actinopteri > Siluriformes > Loricariidae > Loricariichthys > Loricariichthys derbyi. The sequence continues at coordinate 8,611 of JAVSBU010341179.1, read as the reverse complement.
ATGAATAACAACAGCCTTGCTACCAGTCTGTCATAATTACATCTTTGAGCACATTGCTCTCATGTCTTTAGTCTCCATTAAATTCCCATTACACAGCAACAGGACATTAGTCTTGGCAAAGGTGAAGGTACCTGACCCCATCAATAATTAACTGATTCATTCAAATTTCGTCAAGGAAGACGAATCACACCTTCACATGTATGTGAGCCAACATTTCCCATTCCATGGGATTCTAAAAACTGTTCAGGGGAGCCTTCTCCTACAGCCATGCAGAAATCACCGGTGCCCCTGGCACAACCCATCAGCGTTTACCAGGAGGAAGCGTATACCCTGCCGATCTCTCCGACAGGCAGAGCTGCTTTTTAACGAGCAGATCAGAGCCGTCTTATCACGACAAGCAGCCCAGATGAGAGCAAGTCAGACTGGGCAAGAAAGTCTCTCCAGCCTAGCTTTCACACGTGGCATGCCAATTACCCTCATTATCATCGTGGCTTTCAGAGACACGGTCGCTCGCACAAAAAGGGAGATCAATAGAAAGACAGAGGCGACACCTGGCCCACGAGTCCCTGTCACAAGAGGCGCTCATTAAGGCGCTCTCTGCAGCGCAGGTATAACATGAACGACAGGACAGGCCTCAGATAAGAAGATACAAGCTGTCGCTATGGGGAAATACAGGGTATAATGTAGAATTTAATATACGCTGGTCTTGCTTTTCGAGTCATCTGCAATTATCTGGAAGAAAACTCTAGCCAGTGTAGCAGGCGATCCTCAGGCTGGAACTCTCGGCAACCCCATGTAGCCTTGCTGTTATTGTTACACCGTTGTTGTCTACTGTAACAACTAATCGAAAACTCTATTTTGAGCAGTTTCCTCACCTTCCACAATTAAGTACTTTAGACTTTTGTAAATGATGACCAATGATTTCTGAAGCTTACTGTTTTATTGATCCGAACTCATTCACTCTTTGAGTTACCATCAAACCATTAGGCTAAACATCCCAGAAGATATGGCATGTGAAGAAAGAAGAAGGAGGAGGGGGGAAAAAAAAAAAAAAAAAAAACACAACGAAACCTACAATTGAGTCAAAATTTAAACAGCAATATTAAAGCTGCTACAGAAAAATCACAACACGAAACAAATAAAACTGGTGGAGACTTTGTATAACTGACTTGTAGGATTAACAAAAACAGGATAAACAATTCTATGAATTCATTGTCTGTGGACTGTGGTAGCCAAATGGCACTGGACCAGAAGGTTCAGGGATCAAATCCCACCTCTGCCAAGCTGCTACTGTTGGGTCCTTGAGCAAGACACAATCTACAACTGCTTAAACTGTAAGACTGAATCAATTGTAAGTCACTCTGGATAAGGGCGTCTGCTAAATACTATAAATGGAAATGAATTCAGCATGGCACGACGGATTGTCATGAACCTTCAATTCCAAATGCGTTACAATATTACAACAAGTTGCTTATTATCAGCTGATAGTTTTTGGCATGCTGATGCTATTTACAGCAGGCTGACCTGCCTCACAGTGGTGTCTCTGAATTAATTTTTCATATTTCATGTATTCACATGTTTTAGGCTTCATAGCGCGGCTATTACAGCACTTTTGCCATTGTCGGTTTGCATTAAGGAGAAAGCCCGATTTTGACCAATTTCTCACCTTCCACAGTTAAATACTTCAGATTTTTGTAAATGTTGATCAAAATGATTTCAGAAGCTTGTTGTTTAATTGGCTCTTTGTGCTACCATCAAACTATTAGGTTTAACATCCCGAAAGATACAACCTATACCCACTGCATCCGATTTTAAACAGCAATACCAAAGCTGCTACTGAAACAACAATCAGATTTGTCACAATCACAGCTTATATACACAGATCAGTGAATAAAGCGAGCAGATGCAAATCCACCATTTATTGTGAGAATCATAAGCCCTCCTATATGTAATCCAATGACATGCAGACACATGGATACTTTTCAAGATGCTTTATTTATGCTTGTTCATACAAGCTTCCTACATATTTGATAAATCTTAATTTTATGGCGTACAACACATTTAAGCATAAGAACAAGTTTGGACAAGAATGTTGGTCTTATAATTACCGCCCAGAGTGTTACACATATGTACATATAGTAGTAAAAAACGTTGATATGATATGGGATTTGAGGTGCACTATACAGTAGAGTGCTAAATCTTAGAAAAGCATTAAATTAGAAACAATATTGCACCATTGCTAAAACAGTGACCATATATAATTATCTCTCAGTCTCTTTATTAGAATACAACAAGAAAACAGCACTGAAAAATAAACTAAAAAAATAGCTTATTTAGGCTGCAGTGGTGAGTATTTAGTGTGAGCTCCCCTTACACTTAGCATTTGGCAACTTCATGGGGATACCATGTTGATCCTTCTATATTCTGAAACAGTTTGATCAGGAATGGTCTTTTTGGAAGGGTAGCAGCCAAGAAACCATTTTTCAGAAGGAGAACAAGGTAAAAAGGCTAGGATATGCTAAAACTCACAAAGATTGGAAAGAAGATCAGTGGAAAAGAGAACAGAATGACAAATTCAAGATTTTGGGTCCAGTCATATACCGTTGCTAAACCAACAAATCTAATGTTATGTTAAGCTAGGACTTTTGCATGGTAGTCTATATGCAACACCACCTTCACAGTTATACAGCAGTCCTTAGGCTCCCTTATGAATGAAACAGACAATCTCTGGAGCGCAAACCCTTCCTGAAATAGCCTCCTGCCAAGGAGGACTTCTGCCGAATGGAACGCAGAGAGAATGACAACATTTAATGAGTCCACTCTAACAATATTGTGCGTGCTGGATATAAAATCAGAGCCTTTAATTGATTACCCAGACATACGCAGTGCTGACAAGGCTGCAAAAACTAACAAGATTAATAAGATTATATATAAAATGCAAGACATCCACGGCAGAAGCTGATACACAGCATAATTCTTTGTATGAACTGGAAGAGTTCTACCTTGATATTTTACAAGCATTTGACAATCAGCTATATATAGAACATATATATAGAACAGCTAACCCTGAACATCCCTTTAATTATGCACATACAGTGGTGCTGGAAAGTTTGTGAACCCTTTTCTATATTTATTTAGACCTAAAATATCATCAGATTTCCTAAAAGTAGATAAAGGATATCTAGTTGAACAACTGAGACAAAAAACATTACACTTGGTCATTTGTTTATTGAGGAAAATGATCCAATATTACATATTGGAGAGTGCCAAAAGTATGTGAACTTTTTCTTTCAGTATCTGGTGTGACCCCCCGTGCAGCAATAACTGTTACTAAACGTTCACTTCAGGTCCTTCAACAACATTACCATTGGATTAAGATCAGGACTTTGACTTGGCCACCCCAAAACATTAACTTTATTCTACTTTATCCATTCTTTGGTAGAATGACGTGTGCGCTTTGGGTCGTTATCTTGCTGCATGACCCACCTTCTCTTGAGATTCAGTTCATGGACAGATGTCCTTACCTTTAGAATTTTCTCATATAATTCAGAATTCATTGTTCCATCAATGATGGCAAGCCGTCCTGGCCTAGATGCACCATAACAGGACCAAACCATGATACTACCATGATACGTTTTACAGATGGGATAAGGTTTTTATACTGGAATGCAGTGTTTTCCTTTCTCCAAACATAACATTTTTTTCAAACCAAAAAGTTCTATTTTGGTCTCATCCATCTACAAAATATTCTTCCAATAACCTTCTGGCTTGGTCACATGATCTTTAGCAAACTCTAGATGAGCAGCAATGTTCTTTTTGGAGAGCAGTGACTTTCTCCTTGCAACCCTGCCATGTACACCATTGTTGTTCAGTGTTCTTGTGATGGTGGATTCATGAAAATTAATATTAGCCAATGTGAGAGAGGCCTTCAGTTGCTTAGAAGTTACCCTGGGGTCCTTTGTGACCTCGCTAACTATTACATCCCTTGCTCTTGGAGTGATCTTTTTTGGTTGCCCACTTCTGGGGAGGGTAGAAATGGTCTTGAATTTCCTCCATTTCTACCCAATCTGACTGTGGATTGCTGGAGTCCAAACTCTTTAGAGACATTTTCCAGCCTGATGAGCATCAACAACTATTTTTTGAGGTTGTCAGAAATCTCCTTTGTTCATGCCATGATACACTTCCACAAACGTGTTGTGAAGAGCAGACTTTGACAGATCCCTGTTCTTTAAATTACCGTAAACAGGGTGCCTCCTCACACCTGATTATCATCCCATTGATTGAAATACCTGCTCTACTTTCACTTGCAAATTAACTGCTAATCCTAGAGGTTCACAGTTTTGCCACTCACTAATATTGGATCATTTTCCTTAATAAATAAATAAAGTATAATATTTTGTCTCATTTGTTTAACCAAGTTCTCTGTCTACTTTTAGGACTTGGGTGAAAATCTGATGATGTTTTAGGTCATATTTATGCAGGAATACAGAAAATTCTAAAGGGTGCACAAACTTTGAAGCATCACTGTAGATCAGCAGTTTCTGAAATACTCAGACCCGACGGTCTGGCACCAGCAACACCACTTTCAAAGTCAATTAAATTAAGTTTCTTCCCCAGTCTGATGCTCAATTTGAACTTCAACAGGTTGGTTTGACCATGTCTACATGTCTAAATAAATGCTTCGAGTTGTTGCCATGTGATTGGCTGAATAGATATTTGCTAACAGGTGTCCTTAATATAGTGGCCAGTAAGTTGTATGTATACTACCTTGCCATGACAAACCATCTGAAAATGAAAAGTAAGTAAATGCATGGTTAATGATTGAAAGTGATATTGAGTTATAAAGTTATATTTACCTCCAGCAGTGACATAGGTGTTTAGAACAATGTGTCTGAAACACTTGTAACCACACACCTACTACATTACTGCCATGTTGATTTACATTGAATGATGCACCACCCAAATATGTGGGGGTCCAATGGTTAGGCCTTTTCAGACATGGACACTGTGAATGGGGGTGGTTACATAGTCCAAAGAAACAGATGGGCAATAAAGGCTTGCCAACAAATTGCACCTGCATAGAATGGTACCTGACACGTTGGCAATGGAGTTCATGTTCTATGGATGTAAATGTTAAATCATAAAATGCTACCCAACAATAAATCTTAAGGTACTGTACTATTGCCCAGAAAGTGCAGGGTTCAAATCCCAGCACTGCCAAGCTTCCATTGTTGGGAGGTGCCTAAACCCACAATTGCTTTGAAAACATGTTGTATAAGTACAATGACAGTAATCTCTCATAAGTGTAATATTTATAAGATTTATATTTATATTTGTAATATTTATAAGTAATGACAGTAATCTCTCATAAGTGTAATATTTATAAGATCAAACCTAGAATAATCTACTTTGCATTTCTATGTGGCTTTACAACAACATGTTGCCTTCAGTGTACACTCATTCAGTAACAAAAGTTCAAATGAAAATTTCTAAAGGACACTGAAAGCAGAACACCTTTTAATGTTGTGTTAAATGTTTTCAGTCAAAACCTTAACCGGGTTAGGTTCAGACCAGATGTGTCATTAGAGGTTACACAAATGTGCCTCACTGACTCAAAAGACCAGACTTCTGAGGATATAGTAGACCCTTTAGATTTTTCACTTCAGCTCTGACTGATATTCTAAAGAAATATTAACAGTGAAAACTTGATTGAATCTCTTTAGACTGAGGCATATAAAAATAGATAATGTACAAGTGGGAATAGTTTTAGAGAGTGGACTTTTCCCAACACAGCAATATAGAATGAGGTGTATCATAAGTGCATTTGCACCTGACTGAATTTAGTGGAAGTCATATAAATGCAAACATTATTAAAAATAAAAAATACTATAAATCATAAAAAACACCTTGAGGTTGATTGTTGTAAGTTTATCATCATTTCCCTATAATTTACACAGCCTTTTAATCTCATTTATTTCCTCTGGACCTGAGAAGAGCCACAAACACATACAATTTACATAGAAGATCAGACTTCTGTGATAGCCAAGTGGTTAAGGACTATGGACCAGAAGGTTCAGGGTTCATATCCTACCACTGCCAAGCTGCTACCGTTTGGTCCTTGAGCAAGACTCTTAACCCACAATTACTTAGATGTAAGATTAAATCAATTCTAAGTCACTCTGGATAAGGGCATCTGCTAAATACTATAAATGTAACGAATTGCAGTTTTGTTCAGTATATTCATTTCCAAATTTAAATGTAAATCAGACTTCAGATAACATAGAAATGATCAGATTTAGAAACGCTGGACCTAAAAGCTCTTTTTCAGCCATGCAGGGTTTAGCATTGACTATAGAGTAGCACATAAAATGACAAAATGTGACACACAAACACCTAAAGGAAAATAAGTTCTTATTTCTTAATTAGATCCACAACAGGTTTATCTTCAGAGAAGATTTCTCATAAATTGCAACACAACTACATCTAATAGAGCCAGAATAAAACGATGTCTCAAAGCATTCTTGCATTTTAAACCCTAAACCGGTCTGGTTTTAGCAGCCTTGCACATCACTGTGGCTTTAAAACAACCTGTAGCCTCCAGAACTACGGTGCATGCATGCAGTCACAAAACAAGAGATACTGATTTTAATCAGATGCTGAAATTCATTATGTTTGGAATGAATGACAACACAACACAACACAAATGAATGCCATATAGATCTGAAATTCAGATGCTGGAGAACACAGCTAGAATCAGAATGATGTTTAAAAGCATTTTGATTGCTTAAAGCCTAAAGGCAGTTCTATGTTGAGCCATTGTGGGATCTGCAGCAGAGATACGCTTCCAATGATGATACTAACACCAAAAGGAAAAAGTAGGTTGATGTTTAAACTGAAGATCAACATTTCTTAACTAGGTCCTCAACCTGGTTATCTTTGGAAGAGATTTCTTAGAAAAACGGAACACAAATATATCTAATTTAGTGAGAAGATCATTCTTATGAGTACATAGGATTGATCAGAATGATGTTAAGAAATGTTATGACATCCTAAAACCTAAATCTGTTCGTTTTTTAGCTAATTCGGGATCTGCAATTCGCTGTAGCTTTAAAACAACCTGTTGCCTCCAGCTGGCAGAGATCCTTCAGTTTTGACTTCAGCTCTTGCTTATTTATTAACAACCCTGACCTGGTGAATAACAAAAACCTAATCTAATCTTTAGATACGAGTCACGCGCACATTAAAACATTTAGGGGAGTTTAAATACCCGGAACAATTCGATGCTATACTGAATTAACACAGGCCGGAATGTGTAGCTTTTTCCGAGCTCAGAAGTGATTTAATCATGTGAGCAAACCCCGCAGTGAACATGAAGCGAACAGAAAGTGGAAAAACGCGCGAGGTTTTACTTTGACCGGTTTAACGAAGAACAGTTAAGCTGGTGCGCTAACGCTTAATAGCTCGGAAGCTAACTGCTAACACGTACAAGTTATTCAACACAGTAACCCAACAAGTTTTAATAAGAACCAAACTCAGAAATAACACCAGGCGGACTTTGAAGATAAATCCATCGTACTGAACATTGTTAGCCATTCAAAGCTAATTATGCTAAGCAAACCGAGCTAGCCAAGTCGCTCTAGAGTTTAGCAAACACTTGAAACAGGACTCGGAATTATATAAAATGAATTAAATAACACCTAATAAGTACATATTAGAAATATATTCACCTAGTCCTCGGTTTTTCCCTACGTTTTTTCCGTATTTCTTTCTTTCTCTCTCTCTCTCCACTCAGTTTCTCTCCTGTTGCTGTTGGTGTTGCTGTTGCTGTTGCTCTCGGTTGGCAGAGTTACTGTCTCCAAGACTACAGTCACTAAGGAGCTCGAGGCAACTGTTGCTACCCTCTCGCGCTACGTCAGGCTCTTTAGATCTATCAAAGAGGAGGGGCTTCAACTCAAAGCCCCGCCCATTATTCGCCGTACCTATTTAAAGCTCCGTTCCCGCTTCAGTAGGCGCCAAAACTCCTGAAACGATTTATGGCTTCGTAATGAACTTATCTGAATAAGAAATAAAATAAATGAGATAAAAATGTATATTCAAGTCAAGCATTACTATCACATTCTATAGTGGCTAAAATATCATTAATGGTGATTTGTTTTAGTTCGTTCAATTTAGTTTTAGGCCAAAGAAAATGTATATGTGGAATGAACTCTTGCAAACGATTCCCAAAACTCGGAATCGATCCGGATTCGACTCCACAACTCATTGAATCATTCGGCTCTGTCTATCCAACTCACCAAAACCAGACTCAATTTACTGTTTATCTACTGCATTTACAACATCTACTCTTATTCAGAGTCACTTATGGAAAAGGGGCAAGTGGTTAAGACACTGCCCCTAGAGCAGAAGATCAAGGGTTCAAATCCCGTCTCTCTAAAATGGCCCTATTAAGCTTTAACCTTTGGTTTGTGACAGAAAGGGGCATCAAAGTTCAAAGGAAAAGTTTACAAGACTGTGGTGAGTCCAGCTATGTTGTATGGTTTGGAGACAGTGGAACTGACAAAAAGACAGGAGAAAGAACTGGAAGTGGAAGAACTAAAGATGTTGAGGTTCT
>JAVSBU010341168.1:0-10602 GCA_033118015.1 Loricariichthys derbyi | reverse complement strand
TTAACCGGGATTTATGCAGGTAAAACCGAAAAAGGCTTATCTCGGTTAACTCGGCCGCAACCGTGTATGTGTGAACAGGGCTTTAAGCCCCAAACTGTGCAGTTTTTGAATGAGCTGTTGGGGGATGACGGTGTTAAACACCGAGCTGAAGTCAACAAAAAGCATTCTGATGTGTGAATTATGTGCGCCCAGATGAGTAAAGGCTGAGTGGAGAGCAGGTGAGACAACTTCGTCGGTCGAACGATTTGGCCGATACACAAACTGAAAAGGTCTAGTGACGGTGGGAGGGAAGACTTGATGTGCTGCATGACTAGTCACTCAATGCACTTCATAATGATAGAGGTTAGTGCAACTGGGCGACAGTCATTAAAAGAGGAGGGTGATGCCTTTTTCAGGATAGGGATGATGGTAGTGGTTTTGAAGCATGTGGGGATAACAGTCTGTTCCAGAGAAATGTTAAAAATGTCTGTAAAGACCTCCACAAGTTCCCCTGCGCAGTCACTCAGCACATGTATGGGAATGTTGTCAGGGCCAGGAGCTTTCCGATTGTTGATCCTGCTGAAAGTCCTTCTCACACTGTCTGGAGACAGTACAAGAACCTGTTCTCCATGAGGTGGAGGGGACTTTTGTGCGGGCCTTCTGTCATACACTTCAAACCGGGTGAAAAACATGTTCCGATCATTCAGCAGAGCTATGTTGCTGTCACAGGTCTGAGATGAGGGCTTGTAGTCAGTCAAGTGTAGTCAGTGGAGTGTAGTCAGTATTCCCCTACAAAGACTCCGTGACTCTCTGCTGTCCCTGAAGTGTTCAGCTATCCTCCTGGAGTACTGGCATTTAGCTTTTCTAATGCCCCTGGAAAGGTTGGTCCTGGCTATTCTCAGACCCATCTGGTCTCCTGCTTTAAGGGAAGCATTTCTAGCCTTCAGGAGGCTGTGGGCCTCACCTGTCAGCCACGGTTTCTGATTGGCACGAACAGCGATTGTCCTCAGGATCGTAACATCAACACATATGAAGATGTAGACCGAAACAGAGTCTGTGTACTCCTGAATATCTGTGGTGTTGTTGTAGGTAGCAGCAGTTGTAAACACTTCCCAATCAGTGGTACTAAAACAGTCCTGAAGTGCTTCTAAGGACCCATCTGGCCACACCCGTACCTGTTTGCATACTGGTTTGGTGAATTTTACCAGTGGTCTGTATGCTGGCATTAGCATAACAGTGATGTGATCAGAGGCACCTAGGTTGAGGAGGGGAAGGGCTTTGTAGGCACCTCTCTGGGTAGTGTTAAGAGACATGCTTACAAAGTGGATTTCAAACTCAAGACCATCAGGCACGCAGTAGAACACGGGAATAGAGCAGCTAAATTGAAGTTAAATTGCGAGCTGCATGGAAGCATTTGATGACATATGTTGAACACACATTCAGCAAGACAGGAAAGCAACACCGGGCGAGTTACACCACCATCTGCCAACGGATCGGTGATACCTGGGCTAAGGTATCAGTCTCAAGTATCATCCGAACTTTCACGAAGGGCAGAATCATCACTAAATAGCTAAGTAACAGCAATGAGACTGACTCGGATAATGTTGAGAGAGATCCGGACATGCTTGATGCTGAAATTGTCCAACTGTCTACCTCAGACAATGAAGATGAAGAATGAACTGAAAAGGTGAGTGTGTTGTTTTGTATTTTATCTTGCAACTGAACAATGTTGAGACTTATTGTGAATGAGTTGGATAAAGTTTGACTTATCTGACTGTTTGTTTCGCTGAATACGCCTTATAATTCAGTGTGCCTTATATATGGAATTAGAACAATTCTTAGATACTGCGCTTTATAATCCGATGCACTTTAGTTTGGAAAATACGGTACGTCAAAAATCATTATTACAAACAGCTTATCAACTTATTTAAACATCTGCAAAAAAACCACCATGCATTATATAAAGATTATGACAAAGCTGTCCACAAGAGGCTTAAACAAGTCAAAGTAACAGCACAAAACATACTGAGCAAACCTTAGTGGGATTATTCCTTAAAAAGCTCCTTACAACAAGAAAAGCCACAGATGGCAAGTTTAAATTTCGTTCATTATGATTACTATCGATGTCATTAATGTGCATTAATGAACATCCTATTATTAAGAACAAGCTACTACATCACAAGTATTTTTGAAGAATGCGAAGTATCATCTAATTTCATTATGAACAAACTTTCAGAGAATAATTTGTCAATATTTTATATCTCTATGTGGTGGAACTGGAAACTTGATTTGTATCCCTGTAAACTGGAACATCCAGCCACATCCCAGTTAAAACGCATGGTAGTTCAGGTAGTAAGTTTGGTTTATTTAATGTCACATCAGTACTCTTGGATATATTAATGACAGGAACAAGGTTACATCAATACACACACTTCATCAGTACAAGTTCAATATCAAACATGGTCACAGGCAATTTAGTCAATTCACCTAATTTGCATATCTCTAGACTGTGGGAGGAAACCTCAGTACCCAGAGAAACCCCACGTGAACAGGGGAGGACATGCAGCCTACGCTCAGAAAGGACCCAAGCTGCTCCACCTGGGATTGAACCCAGGACTTTCTTGCTGTGAGGCAACAGTGCTAGTTCAGGAAGAACGTGATGCCAAGCATCCTAATAAGAGATAAGATGTAAGAGAGCCTTTGGAAGAACAAATCTCAGATAATCATATATCTACTGTCCTGCTGAACATTATGGATTCGGGTTTTTCTCTGGATAAGCAATATTCAAGACAAGACCATTCTGAGAAGAACGAAAAAGCTCTTTTTGGATATCTCCTTGTCAGTCAATGTATCACACAATGCCCAGTTTATAAGGTCTATAAGGTTTATCTAAATATAAATAAATTCTTTAATTGTATTCACAATTTAGGATTTACTTTCTCGCCAACTTTGAATGGGCTTTTGTGATAATTGAAATTGCAAGGGAACTTTAGTAACATTCTTGGCCAATGCATACACTGACATGGACTTGCAAGAGGGTTGCATCTAAAAATAGTGAGTGCATGTGGTCACTGCAGAGAACCATTTTAGAAATGAGGCACCCAACAGGCTTGCACCTAGGCAGTGATGCTGACATGAGGGATTCATGGCTGCAAAGATGAATACTGGCACTGGTCTAACTATAAACTACAATCAATTTATGAAGAAAGGGTTTAGTGCAGGGACTGAATGTAGTCAGCATGTCCATTTTGAGAAAACACAGAGCAAGACTCACAGACACCTCTAGACAAAGACAGACTCAGTTTGAGCAGATCTGTGCAGATATGCCACTAACGAGTGACATTAAACAGCATTGGTTTTCATGACTGGCAGCAGGTGTAGGGTCCCAGCAAGGTCTGTGACATATATAACACACTTCAGATCCATGAGACTTCTCTCTCGGGTAAAAAGGATGAGTCACCTGACGTGAGCGCTGAGATGCCAGATGATCACAGTGGGATGGTGCTGCTCCAGTGCACCTGCATGTGAAGAGCTGTCACATCCCTAGTCTGTGAAAATCTCCTTACATCCCAGAGCACGTGTCCTCATTAAATTGCTACATATAAACATTCAGAAAACTTCCTCCAACAAAACAACACACCAGAATGATTTCCTACACAGCCAACCATCTACCAACCCCAAGCAAAAAGAAATTCCCATTCTGCTCATTGCACATCAATATTTATACTGCACACTTTCTGATGGCTCATATTTCATTTCACTTTTCTTCCTTGTTGTTTTCACGCACACACAGAGTCAGGCCCAGAGACCAGCGATATTACCTGTGAGGAAGAGCCTCATGCCCTGATATCAGGGCAAGTGTGCCAAGAGCAAATCTCATTATTTCCCTTTTAAAAATAACTGAATTAGTCAGGGATAAGTGATGGGTTTGAATGTAGTCAGCATGTCCATTTTGAGAAAGCATAGAGCATTCTTGGAGGATGCTAAAGATCTGGCAACCCTGACTTGTCTGTTCTGCTCTGCTCAGCATGCATAAGGACTCTCTTCACCAGTTTATAATTCTTCTTTGTCATTTCTTTTAATCTAATTTTTTTTCTTATCGTGTAGTATATTTTCTAATTTCTTAATCATTTATTTTTACTTCTGGTTAATTGTATTTTTTTCACTATTAATCAGTATTCCACCATTAATCGAGTCTGCCTTAGCCTACTTTGTAGCAATGTACAACCCCAATTCAAATGAAGTTAGGATGTTGTGTAAAACAAATAAAAACACAATACAATGATTTGCAAATCCTTTCAAATGAATACACTACAAAGACAAGATATGTAATGTTCAAACAGATAAACTCTTTTATTTTTCAAATATTCACTCCTGTGTTGATGCCTGCAACACGTGCCAAAAGAGTTCGAATGGTGGCAATTTATGGTTAGTAATAAGGTTAGAAAACTATATAATGATGCGATTTCAAACAGGTGATCTCTACAGGTGATTATGATCATGATTTGGTACAAAAGCAGCATCCAAGAAAGGTTGAGACTTTGAAGAGCAGGAGATGGAAATGTTTGAGAAAATTATTGAAATTTTAAAAACAATGTTCTTTGTTATTAAAATTGAAGGGATTTCCATATTTCAGTCACAACTTTTGCTGATTTGATTTGTTTTGCACCGTCTTGTTTAAAAAGGCATGGGTGTCCCTGGAAAGATCACATCTTGAATGCATATGTTGCTCTAAAATCTCAATGTACTTTTCTGCATTAATGCTGCTATCACACAAGTGTAAATGAGCTTTGCCAAGGGCACTGACTAAACCCCATACCATAACAGACCCTAGATTCTCTAGGATAGTTGTTCATGTAGGGGCCAATGACTTTGCTGATCTTAGGTTATTAAGTCCAATTTCTTAGAGGTGATTAGAGTTGCAAAGGTGATGTTTGATGCAGTAGTGTGACCTGGCCCCAACCCAATGCTCTGTGGTGACCAAGCCTACAGTAGGTTATGGTCGCCGAACTGCTGGCTGTTCAGATGATTCAGTCAAGGAGTTTGGTTTCCCTCCTCGGAAAGTTCTGCTGGAAGTGCTAGGAGATGGAGAAGAACAAGAACAACAACAGAAGAACAAGAGACTCAGGTCCAGTGTTTAAAGTCTTTCAGCTCTGCGGCAGAGAGTCTGAAACAGATTCTCACAAAACTTTGTACTGAAACTAGAGCTATCCGCAACAATTTAACAATTTTTGTGCCGAGGCTGAGAAAGTTGAGCCTTGGATTTTCTTGTTGGCTATTTCTTTAACAACATTGTACAAGCAGACAGATATACTACAAGTAGCTCAAAATTTACCAGAGAATGAGGAAGGGGAAGACTCGGTTGTTTTCTCTCAGCACCATCATTTGATTTGGTTCCTTTTGCTGCCAGAGAATGGGCCAATTGAGGGTTGATCAACCACTGCTGGAAATAAGCCACGCATGCTAATCTTTAAGCTCCTTCACTACACCGAAAGGACCTATCACTGTTAATAGTCGTAAATTTCCCTCGATTGATACTTTTTTCTCTCTTTCTGGGTCTGTCCAATCTACAAAGGTTTTGGGTTATTGTGACTGAATTTATTTCGGAGTTGTTAAATGTCAGATTGCGATTGTATCTGGTTCTTTCATTACTGGTAGATAAACTGGCTATAATCTTACATTGATGCAGAAGCTAATTCTTGTGTAGCATTATTATGATCGTGGTACTTTTCTGAAGAACGTATGTTTACAACACGTCTTTGGCATTACAACTCCGGAACACCCACAGCTAAATCTTTCGCAAAGCCTCTGTTAACTTTCAGCTGCTGGACAGAAGCATATATTATTATTACTTTTTTGTGAAAGACCTTATATAAGGGAAAGGGACGAGCTGGTTACTTGTTTTTGATGGCTGGGTTGTATGGTTGTGTATGTGGATGTGTGTGTAATGATATATATGTGGGTGTTTGCATTACTAAGGTGCATAGATATCACTCAGAATGTGATGGGACTGAACCACCGCTGTAAACATACTTTAGATCTAATATTAACATTTGGTATTAAAATAGATAACCTTAGGGTTCTCCTGCAAAGTGATCTGATCTCTGATCACTATCTCTTAGTTTTTAAGCTTTTGGTACTAATCAAATATGTCTACGCCTCGTCATCATACCAAGCGCACTATTGCATCTACTAGTTCTGCCGAGTTTATTAACAACCTACCAGACGTTAAGTACCTATGGAGCCTGATCAGCATGAGCATGTAACCAACCAATTAGAATGTCTGTTTCGCTCAACTCTAGATAAAGTTGCTACTACTAGTGTGAAGTATATTAGGGGAAGGCTAGTTCCATGGTATAATGACTACACACATGTACCTTAAAACAAACAGCTCTGAGTTTAGAACGTAAGTGGTGACATAGTAAATTGGAGGTATTGAAGATTGCTTGGAGTGAAAGCATGGCGTATAAAAATACTGTTACTAAAGCTAAAGCTGTGTATTTCTCTTCTCTCATAGAGAAAAATAAAAATAATCCCAGATTTCTCTTTAATACAGTCTCAAGATTAACCAAAAACATTAAAAGTAGTGACTTTGAAATTCCACGCAATCTTAATAGCAATGATTTCATGACATTTTTTAATGATAAGATATAATATTTGGCATAAATGGCAAAAAAAAATTGCATAAAATATTTGGCATAAAATTTGATGCTTATCACATCACTCTGCTATTCAGTTACCCCACCAAATGCAACACTCTAGATGGTTGTTTAATTAGTCGTAATTCTAGACTAGAATCTTTTATCCCAGTTACTACTACCGAATTGTCCTCACTGATTAGCTCATTTAAGTAATGATGTTTACTAGATCCAACTCCTGTGTTTACTAAAAACTTGATACCAAATATTATAGAGCCACTGCTTACAATTTTAAATTAATCCCTTAGCTATGGCTATGTGCCCAGATAATTTAAATGTGCTGTTATTAAACCATTAATTAAAAAAAGCCAACCATGACCCTAATGTGCTGTCTAACTACAGACCAATTTCAAATTTACCTTTCCTCTCAAAAATCCTGGAAAATCTGTTTATCAGCAACTATGTAATTACCTCCAAAGTAATGGCATTTACGAAACATTTCATTCAGGATTTAGGCCCCTTCATAGTACTGAAATGGCATTAATTAAATTACTTAATGACTTATTAATGTTGTCAGATGTGGATGTGTTTCTTTTCTTGTCCTATTCAATCCAAGTGCAGCATTTGATACTATAGATCATTATATTTTATTAAACGGATTAGAAAACACCACAAGTACCTACTTAATACCTACATTAAGTAGTTATTAAGTTATTAAGTACTAACAGTGATGGGTCCACAAAGAACTAAGCGAAGTATGGTAGGCTATATCATTAGTACTAGTGCATGCAGTGCATCAGAAACCCAAATACAAAAACAGCAACAAAACAAATCACCAGCACACCAGGGCATACACACCTGCCCCAAATTCATTGGTTAGAAAATAAAATAAATGTGAGCTCTGTTGAATAATGCAAAAAAGGCAGCCCATCCCCCACTTTCTAATTAAACCTTAAAAGAAATTTTAAAGAAAATTAAAACCACAACAATAATAACCCAGTGAACAATTTAACAAAATTTACATCACTTAAAACATAACAATGATAACCAAATGTATAAACTTAATACCTGAAGCAATCAGTACCCTCCCAATAAATCTGACATGAAGAACGTATCAGTCAAATCAGTCACACATGCAAAGGAATCTTCATCGAAAGTATAAGGCCATGGTCAGGCTAGATTAGCAGAGTCAGAGACCAAGCCAAAGCCATCATCAACAAACGCTGGGCTTTGAGGAGAGGAGAAGAAAGAAAAATCATATCCATGTTCCATGCAGCAGCAACCTCATAGGGCAAAGTAGAAAATGGGTTGATGTTAAGCCTTCAAAATATCTTGCCTGTTGTTTTAGCGAAGAAGCTTAAAGATTAGCATGTGTGGTTTATTTAGAGCAGTATTCTATCGACCCTCAATTGGTTCTCTCAGTGAAGGGAATCAAATCGAAAGATGCTGCTGAAAAAACACAACCGTATCTTCCCCTTCCTCATTCTTCATATAAATTTTGATCTACTAGTGGGTTATCTGCATATAAGCACAGTGTTGTTAATGAAATAGCTAACAAGAAAATTCCAGGCTCTATTCGGCACAAAAATTGTTCATATCATTATGGATAGCTTCAAATTCAGTACAAAGTTCTGCAAGAGTCAGTTTCAGACTCTCCACTGCAGAGACTGAGATTTTAAATACTGGACCTCAGTCTCTTGTTCCTCTGCTAGCAAGCCATCTCCTAGCCTTTCCAGCCAAACTTTCCGAAACAGGAAACAAAACTCCTTGACCGAATCATACGAAAACCTTCTCCCTACGGACTTCATGCTCCATCAGGCACCAACCAAAACCATACCCAGAACATACTCAAGCTACGTTCACACATACACGTTTGCGGCCGAGTTAACCGAGATTTGGCTTACCGAAACTTCCGAATTGTATCCTGGAGTATTCCTGAAAAACTTGGATGCTTACGAATTAACCGGTGGTGGGCGTGGCCAAGACCGGGAAAAAAATCCTGGTCGCACAAAAAGTTTCAACATGTTGAATCATTCCGGGCGTTTTTGCCGGAACCATAAAATTATTTAATGACCGTATAGATGACCTGGAAAGACGAGAACCTGCCTGTCCTTCTGAAAGGCAACTGGCCTTTACTAAATGCTTACTGGATAACCGAAAGTCAACCTGTGGGTTAGGGTGACCAGATTTTCAAAGCTAAAAATGTGGATGCTTAAATTTTAATAAGGCATATCCTCTCCAGTTGTTGTGATGAAAGTTGTTGTACATTACCTGTTATGAGTAGGTGTCATTATATGACCACAAAGTAAAATGTGGCATGGTGTGTTGACATGTGATTCACTGTTGAGCGTTTTAATTGGTCTATTTCCATGACATTTTTGTGACTGACATATAAACAGCCCAAAGACAATGAGTCCTGTGTGCAACCAGTTGAACTTGATCTCTTTCGTCCGCTGCTTAGGGGGTGGAGCTTAATTTGCATATTTTCCTGACCTTCCTAAATGCTTAACCGGGATTTTTGCAGGTAAAGCCGGAAAAGGTGTATGTGTGAACATAGCAAAAGAAAACTTAATTTAAAAGAGTATGGGGGAGAGAAAAAGTTCATGTCGCCATCTTTGCCAGCGGAAATTCTCCACTATACAAATAAATTTGACTGAGACAGAATGACAGAGAGAAAGTCAAAGGCAGATGAAGGAATAAAAATGAAATCGATGAAACAGATGAAAAAAATCTTAAAAAAGGAGACAAAATGAAAAGAAAAAACAAGGAGAGGTGATCAGATGTTCAGCAGATGAGTGGTTTGCCTCTGTCATGTTAACAAACATAAATGCTTTGCAGAAGCACATCCTAGAATGGTCTAACTAGGGTGAAATTGAAAAGGGGGCAAACAAAGGGGGATTATTCACTCTCTCCATTCAGAAAGATAGGTCTCTAAAGTACATCACACATGTTCCTCTCCTCAGGTAGCAGGAGCAGCAGACATGAAACTGTATGACATGAAGAAATGACTCCATCTAAACACGATGCCAGGAGTCATGGTGACAGCAACTACTGACAGATGCTTCCTCTAATGCTGCTTGATAATCCCTTACCTCCCACCAAAATGAACTTTTTGTTGCTCTTCCGGCTGCTTTGCACCATGTGCGCCCTGATAAACATTTACCCTCCTTTTTCATTGTGGAAAAGGAGCTCATGAAGAATACACAAGACTGAAATGTAATTGATCATAGTGATACTGAGGTCATTTTGACCCCACTGAGGTCATTTTGAGGCCACTGCCAAGGCACATTTAGGACAGAGCTAATGCCAAAGCGAATTAAACTGATTCTGCAAAACTGCTACAGGATTCATTCTGACCTGGCAGGGAGCTGGCACAAAAGAACACTGCTGATGAGTACCAACCATGCACAGCAATTTCTGAAGGTCATGCACTATGCGCCAAGATTCAGCTGGGATGGAAGAAGAGAACAGACAGGAAATAGATGAGTATAGTTTGGCTCTGTGTTGTCTACAGGATTTTGGCATTTGAAATGGATAACAAGTGACTGATACAGATCGACCTTTTCACGGTGCTGCAGTGCAGTCAGAGACTTACACAATATAGCAAAAGTAATATGGTCAGTGGCGGGGGGGGGCATATAGCAGCCCCAACCTCGCTGAGAAACGGGGGAAATTATGGATAATAAATCGTGCAGAACAACAAATAGTGAGAGTGCAAATAAACAGTACAGGAACCTAATAAATTGACAGTGGGATCTTATGATGAGATATACCGTATTTTTGGGACTATAAGGCGCACCAGATTATAAGGCGCAGCAAAAGTGAATGGCTCTAATTCCATATTTAAGGCACAACAGATTATAAGGCGCATTCAGATAAACAAAACAGTCAAATAAGTCGAACTTTAATCAACTCATTCACATTAAACATTGTTCAGTTGTAAAATAAAGTAAAAAAAAAAACCCAAAACAAAACAAAACAATAC
>JAVSBU010341154.1:0-10603 GCA_033118015.1 Loricariichthys derbyi | reverse complement strand
CAACTGAAATATTTCAGGTCTTTTATTGTTTTAATACTGATGATTTTGGCATACAGCTCATGAAAACCCAAAATTCCGGCGGAAATGATTCGTTATTGCGGATTATGTGAACATGTGCCGATGTATGAACATCTGAAGTACGAAAACACCGACTCTATCGCGAATATCCCATTTTTTTTTCACTGCAAGTCGGTCGAAACTAACACTTTTTGGCACTGTGACATCACCTTTAGGGTTTATGAGGCAGAAGCAGGTTTGGAGCAGCGAGCTGGCATTGTGGCTTGTCATGAGAAGGATCACACACCACCGTTGCTCCAGGCTTGGCTTCTGATGTTGGGTTGGCATGCAGCAGCGGAGCTAAGAGATGCACTGATATAATTCTGTCTGTTTATGCATTGCAGGTCTTGGGTTTGCAGACGAGGCACTTCCCATCCCAGGATACCAAGAGGGAGTTAGGGACGAAGGTACCACCCTCCCGTCATAGAGGGTGGGTGTAGTACAGACATGAGTCCAGAGGTATGAAAGGATAAGTAGACAGAGTAGGGATAGTTGAATCCCTCAGGCGTCATAAGCCCCTCCGTTACCGTCCTGGTCCACTGCCCGATTGTGTTGGTATGGCCTGGGTGGTAGGGACCACCGGCAGCGGTACAGGAGTTGCCCCTGGTGATGGCCACGCTGGCACCGGCCACATGTAAAAGGGCCCTGGCAGTGGATTTTCCTGGATCAGTGTGTACCGGTAGGCCTGGGGCCTTGTTCTGGAGATAGTCCCCACTGTCCTCACCTGGTCGTTTGGCAGCGCCTGCCGTCGACCATTGGACGTGTCCTCGTGGTCCAGTGCATCCTAGCTTTTGTATCTTGGGTTTTGGTTATCTTTGGTTCCGTTTGGCTATTAGTTAATAAATCTACCAGTGTTTAAATGCTGTCCTGTGCATTGGTCTCCCTTTCTTCCACATCAATCCCTACTCATGACACTGAGTGTGACTCAAAATTAAATAGCAGAACTCTAAAATAGCAGCAATCTTTCAAAAAGCCTTACTCCTTAACAATTCGAATGTTCTGAAAAGTGCACCAGTACTGACATTTTGAGATTTCAAGATTCTTTTCTTCCTGAAGGTATTGGTAGGTCATCAACACAATACAGTTTCCAAAGACTGAAAGCAACGCACATTTTATTACATTCATATATACATACTAATAATACATTCTTAATTATATCTATATACATTATTCACACTGATATGAGTTTATTTTCTGCCATTTGAGTGTCACAGCTGTGCTCACAAAGGTCCAAATCCCAAATAATAAAAATAAGACCAAAAAAAAAAATGTCACACACTCCAATATTTCGTTGGACCGCCTTAAGCTTTGATTACAGCACACATTTGCTGTGGCATTATTTCCACAAGCTTCAGCAATGTCACAACATTTATTTCTGTCTGGAGTTGCATTATTTCTCCCCAATATCTTATATTGATGAGGGGAGATTTGGACCACTGTACAATGTCTTCCCCAGCACATCCCAAATATTCTCAATGGGGTTCAAGTCTGGATTCTATGATGGCCAATAGATGTGTGAAAATGATGTCTCATGCTCCCTGAACCACTCTTTCACAATTTGAGCCAGGTGAATTCTGGCACTGTCATCTTGGAATATGCCTGTGCTATCAGGGAAGAAAAAAAATCCATTGATGGAATTACCTGGTTATTCAGTATATTCCAGTAGTCAGCTGACCTCATTCTCTGGGCACATAATGTTGATGAACCTAGACCTGAACAAAAACTGGAGCAACGTAAGATCATAGCATTGCCCCATGGGTGCTGACCTTTTTTTTTTTTTTGGTCAGGTAGTGTATCTAGACAGCTGTGGTCCTTCATCTAATTTGAAAAATGTAATTCTGCTAATTAGAGAAAACTGTAATTACACCATAAGGAAATAGTGATTTATTTAACTTAAGGAAAATAAGGGAATCTTTTTAACGTGTTATGTGAGTAAGAACAAAATATCTCACAACCTTTATTTTTTTACGTTGCAAAGCAACACATTTTGGCTTCTACTATCACTAAAATCCATACTGGCTCCAAAGCATCTTAGGACATGTGGTGTTGAAATGAGTACTTCACATCACAGCACAATCAGTCCACCTTTCACGGTGTAATGCAACACCTTGGGCTTGGTTTCTGAAAAACTGAATTGCTGGAGGCTGACTGAAATTGATAGAGTGGTCAATGGACAAAATGAATGCCAGCTGTGTCACATTGAAGTAGTTTTCTCAAACCCCTTTCCAGATAAAGAATTTTTTACTCTTAAACATTTTCCTGGAATAAACAACCTGAATCATATAATCCACTAATTACTTTTATTAGGAAATATTAAACTGCATTGCTGTCATGTGTTAGATGTGTAGTGTGAGAAGTCTACCTAAATGGATTACTTCATGACATAGAGCTCATTCACTGTTTAGTTATGTCCTGTGTTGCGTAATATACAGATGTTATATTCTGTGCTAATATTGTCAAGAGCGATATTAAGGTGTCAAAATGTCTTTATTACACCACTAATGCAGTGCCCTTGACCTGCCATAACTACTATTAGTTTAGAATAGGCAAGTGTTTAGCTTACTAGTTTAAGTCAGATGGATGTAAAGATGATTTGTTTCTGTATTATTATAGTATATGTATACATAGAAGTACTATATCTTTTAAATTAATTTAAACATTTACACACAATGAATCTGTTCATACAATTATTTGTAACATGTTTTCTTAAATACTAAATAAAAATATTTCTGTGCACCAAAATAAGTGTGTGGTTGAAAAAGGGTTCTTTAGCATATGATTGCTTTACCATGAATCTGTATTTAATTTTAAAGTAAGCTATATACAACAGACAGGAGAAACTTACCCAAGGTCAACCATTACTGTAGTGTCACCACAGCCGCTCCTCTCACGAGACCGCACAGGTGTGCTCCAAATCAGGATGCTCACGAGCACCAGGTGTGCTGAGGGCTATATATTCAGCTGTGCTGCGCTTGGTGTTTGTCACGTCCTCGCTTCTGCATGGTCTTGCTGCCGTTTTCTCTTGCATTTTGCGCTCTTAACACTGATCTTCCTGAGATTTTCAGATTCTGAGGACACAACAACAACTCTAACTGAGCCATTAGGCAACCATTTGTGGTAAATAAGTACCTGTTTTGTAAATAAGTATGTATTCAGAGGCTCTGAGTGGAATAAGACAGGCAGAGCAAGACAGTTTGTGTGAGACAGATTATGTTGGGTGTGGGGTTTGCCTTCCTGAAGGCTGAAGGCAGCTTGAGGATTTTGGCCCCAGAGGGTGGGGTGGGATTCGGGCCTAAGGCCATTCCCCTTGCTTGATTATGTTTCATAAAATAAGATTTTTATATATACACACAAATGAACGCAGCCCATTGTTTTGAAGAGCGCAATGCATTAATTTACTCACACACACAAACAAACGCAGCCCATTGTGCTGTTATGCGTTATGGAATCTCTCTTAATAAGCTCAAACATTTGTGAATAAAACGGCATACTCGAATGCAGTCATTTGATTTTGCGGTCGGTGTGGGCAGTGCGTTCTGTATATAAATGTAACACTGGTAGTAATGAGGTCACGCTCGCTGGTTAAAGGATAACAGGTTTTAATCCAATAATATTAAAAGGGGCAAGACAGGAATCATGGTCGATAAGGCAGGCGTAAGGGTCAGGACACAGTATACCGATATAAACCAAGGTGAACAAGTACAAAGGGGTAATCCAAATAACACAGTAACCAGAACAGCAAAACAGGGTCATAACCAGAAGATCAGTAAACACAGAGAAGATAATGCTCGGTAAGGCAACTAGGTTGGCAATACTTCGCAACGATAGACAGTCTGAGCCTCCCTTTTTAAGAGTTCATAAACGAGGCTCAGCTGCTGATCGTCAATACTCTGGTGAACGTGGGCGTGTCAACAACACCTCATCTCCCACAGTATTCTGGGAGATGCAGTCCTGAACTCTAGCATGCGTGACAGTAACACCCCCCCCACCCCGAAGACCCAGCGATGACCACGTGACCAGAGTGGTGCTGGAAACTGCTCCCCCACGGAAGAGTCAGAGGTACTATGTCCGGTGGCGCAACTGGGTTGAGTAGAGAGCTCAGGATTGACTTGACCTCCTCCTAGGGTAGAGCTGGACCTGAAGACCCGGGCTCTTGTATACCATCTCTGC
The DNA here is from genome assembly GCA_033118015.1 of Loricariichthys derbyi. Lineage (NCBI taxonomy): Eukaryota > Metazoa > Chordata > Actinopteri > Siluriformes > Loricariidae > Loricariichthys > Loricariichthys derbyi. The sequence continues at coordinate 6,376 of JAVSBU010341154.1, read as the reverse complement.
ACGTCTCCTCCCGAAAAGTCGATACTCCTCCTAGGACGGCCTCATGGCCAAGGTGCGGAGCATGAAGGATGGGTCCGGTGGAACTCCTCTATGAGTAACGGATCTAGAACATCCGTGGCGGGAATCCAGCATTGTTCCTCCAGACCATATCCCTCCCACTCGACCAAGTACTGTAGACCTGACCTGCATCGCCGAGAATTCAGCAGCCATTTCACAGTATACACCGGACCCTCCCCAAGATCCACTGGGGCTGGAGGCGCAAGCTCGGTGGAGGATTCATCAAGTGGACCCGGTACGTACGGCTTCAACAAGGACACATGAAAAGAAGGACAGATTCGATAATGAGCAGGTCATTTTAACAGATAAGTGACTTCATTAATCTTTTTTTTTTGAATTATGAAAGGACCAATGTATTTACTGGACAATTTTTTACTTCCCTGGTGATGATGAAGGTCTATGGTACAGAGCGATACTCTGTCTCCTGGGTTGTAGATGGGGGTTTCGCTGCGGTGCTTGTTGGCTTGTTCCTTGTAGCGCCTTAAGGTGTTCTCAATGTGGTGATGTGTCTGTTCCCAAACCCTCTTGCTGCATCCAAGCCACTCATTTACAGCAGGGATGTCAGATCTCTCTCCAGACCAGGGCATCAAGGGAGGCTAGACATACACTAGAACGGAGTTAATTTTGTCGAAGAACTAATTAATGAGTTTTGGGCAATCTCAGCCCACAGAAGATACTTGGCCCAGTCATGCCGATTCTCTGAGCAGTAGATTCTCAGAAATTTAGTCAGTTCCTGGTTTATGCATTCACATTGTCCATTAGATTCTGGATTATAACCAAAAGACAAGCTGACTGTAATTCCTAACCCACACATGAAAGCAGACCATACCTGTGAAATGAACTGCAGACCTCTGTCTGATACAATGTTCTTAGGAATGACGAAAAAATGGAACATGTTTTTAAATATGCATTCTGCCATCTCGAAAGCACTGGGTAGTTGCACAAAAGGTAGAAATCGAACCCCATGAGAAAATCGATCCACTATAGTCATGATCACAGTGTATCCTTGTGACTCTGGTAAGTCCGTCACAAAATCTACGGCTATGTGTGACAACGGAAGACAAGGTACGGGAACTGGTACAAGCTTACCAGCAGGAAGCATACAGGGAGTCTTATTATGAGCGCAACTGGAACAAGAGCCTACAAAATCATATATGTCCTTACGCATGTTCTCCCATCAGAATTTATTTTCAATGAATTGATCAGTTTTAGACTCCCCAGGGTGTCCTGACATGAGAGAGGTGTGAGCCCAAGAAATTAGTGTATCTCTACAATGTTTAGGAACGAAAGTCTTGCCATTTGGACATTGCTCTGGAGGAGGAGACTCTGCATTGCTTCGTTCAACCTCCTCCATTATCTCCCATCTAATGGGAACCATGATTATACCTGGATCCAGGATTTCTTCAGGTTCCTTGGGTTCGTTTTCCTCATTCTCTTAGATTCGAGATAGGGCATCTGCCTTGGTGTTACGCGACCCTAGTCTGAAGGTTATGGTAAAGTTGAAACGAGAGAAGAAAAGCAACCATTGTGCCTGCCTAGAATTCATTCGTTTCACAGATCTTAAGTACTCAAGGTTTCTGTGGTCAGTGAGTACAATAAACAGGTGTTGTGCCCCTTCTAACCAATGTCGCCACTCCTCCAAAGCCAGTTTCATGGCTAGTAGTTCCCTGTCACCGATAGCATAGTTTCTTTCTGCCGGACTCAATTTGTGAGAAAAATATGCTATGGGATGTAGTTTGCTGGGTGTTCCCCCATGCTGTGACAACACAGCTCCAACAGCAACACTTGAGGCATCTACTTCTACAACGAATGGTTCTTTGGGATTAGGGTGTTGTAATACGGGAGCTGTGGTGAAGAGTTCTTTGAGTTCTTTGAATGCCCTAATAGCCTGATCCGACCATTCTAACTTCTTGGCATTTTTTTAAAAGGTTAGTGAGTGGCACCGATACAGAGCTATAATTTCTAATAAACCTTCTGGAAAAATTTGCAAAACCTAGAAACCTTTGAAGTTCCTTTACCGTTTTGGGTGTCTGCCATTTCGACACTACCTGAATTTTCTGGTCGTCCAACATTATCTCCTTTGGGCTTATAAGGTAACCTAGGAATGAAACCGTTGATAAATGCTATTCACATTTCTCTAGTTTAGCATATAATTGATTCTCTCTCAAATGAGCAAGCACCTGGCATACATGGGAGGCATGGGTGGACTGATCAGGAGAATATATCAGGATATCGTCGATGTAAAGTATCACGTATTTGCCCAGGATATCATGAAAAACATTGTTAATAAACGACTGAAAGACTGAAGGAGCGTTTTCAGGCCAAAGGTCATGACTAACTATTCGTAATGTCCCTTGGTGGTGGAGAACGCCGTTTTCCATTCAACCCCCCTCCTAATGCGAACCAAATTATAGGCACTCCGCAAATCCAATTTGGAGAATTTTGTAGCATCCCGTAATTGTTTGAGAGCCACTGGAACTAACGGGAGGGGGTACGGATAGGACTTGGTAATCTGCTTTAGTCCTCTACAGTCAATGCATGGGCATAATCTGCCATCCTTCTTCACAAAAAAGAAGGAGGCGGATGCTGGCAATGTTGACCTATGGATGAAACCTTGTTCCAGCGCTTCCTGTACGTATTCCTCCATAGCTTTCTCCTCGACCTGAGTTAATGGGTAAACATGGGATTTCAGGGGAATCTGATTATCAATCAGTTCAATAGCACAATCGTACGATCTGTGCGGAGGAAGTTTAGTTGCCAATACCTTGCTAAATACATCAAGGAAATCGGAATATTCTGGAGGAATATGTACATTTACCTCTTCCTTAGAACTCTCTATCAAGGTGGTACTAAGCTTGACCTCTGGTCCCTGTATAGAATGTTGTTTACAATATTCAGACCATGACACTATGTCCCTATCTGTCCAAGAAATCACTGGATTGTGTTTTCTTAACCATGGTAGACCTAGAATTATACAATAGTCCGGTTCCTTTAACACAAACAGTCTTAACTTTTCTTAATGTATAGCACTAGCACGCATTCGCAAGGGTACCGTGATATGTGTGACCACTCCTTGTCCCACTGGGGATCCATCCACAGCAGTCAATCTTCTGGGTGACTGTAGGATGTCCAGTTCAATCTGTAATTGCTCTGCCAGATGATGATAAATGAAATTACCCTCGGAGCCAGAATCTATCAAGACTGGGAACACATACTGTAAGGAGTTTACTGGCAGTAAATGGTCACCGGAATTACAAATGTACATGAGATATGGTTCGCATAGCAGCCACTTACAGATTTAGCGTCTGGAGTAGACTCCACACGCTTTCCCAAAGAGTTGACAGTTGGCTCATGTGGACGGCCTGGGTGACCGTGCGAAGCACGGCAAGACCCACTGCGGGATGAGCCTAAATCTCCCAACCGAGGTTGAGATTGGGAAGGGCGGTTAGAACACTGATGTATGACATGACCAGGTAATCCGCAGTAAAGACATAATCCAAAACGTAAACGTCCTCTGTTTGAAAGCCATTGCGAAACATGGAGATTAATGCTGGTTCGTTCCAGCCACTACCGGCCGCCAATGTACGAAATTCTACTGCATATTCCACTACAGACCGTGTACCCTGCTTAAGCTGAATTAAGCGGTCACCCTGTGAAAGTCCCTAATGGGGGTGATTGAAGACCAGTTTGAAAGCCTCCAGAAACTGAGACTAGCTTTCCTTTTACATACTAGGCCATACTACTGTCACCCAGTCCAAAGCTTTCCCCACTAAACGTGAGACCACAAAATAAATTTTTGCCATATTGGAACTACTGGGGCAGTTCGCAAAATAAATCGAGCATTGCAACAAATATCCCTGACACTGCTCAGGGGATCCATCAAATGTATTGGGTTTACTGACTGGGAACCAGGTGCTTTCCGAGCTGGGTGTGATGGTACTCACATTAAATTCGGTCGTAGTATTACTTGGCTTGACTTCAGCGTTTGAGCTGGTCAGCTTAGAAGCGCTACCTCATAGGGTTTCTTGGATCTGTTGTAACTGTGCCTGTTGTTCCATTTGAGCATCCTGAAGAATATCTACAGCCATGGATATCTTCTTTAATTGTTGGTGGTGCTCTCCCAACAATCCGCCTTGGCGAGAAACCGCATGCTGCATTTCCTTCAACTCAGCCATCACGTACAGGTATTTTGTAAGTTTTCTAACACCGGTAGTAATGAGGTGATGCAAGCTGGTTAAAGGATAAGACATGTTTTAATCCAATATCATTCAAAGGGGCAAGAAAGGAATCGTGGTTGATAAGGCAGGAGTAAGGGTCAGGACACAGTATACCGATATAAACCAAGGCGAACAAGTACAAGGGGGTAATCCAAATAACACAGTAACCAGAACAGCAAAACAGGGTCATAACCAGAAGATCAGTAAACACAGAGAAGATAACGCTCAGTAAGACAACGAGGTTGGCAATAACTTGCAACGATAGACAGTCTGAGCCTCCCTTTTAAAGAGTTCATAAACGAGGCTCAGCTGCCGATCGTAAATACTCCGGTGAACATGGGCGTGTCAACACCGCCTCATCTCCCACAGTATTCTGGGAGATGCAGTCCTGAACCCTAGTGGGCGTGACAGTACCCTCCCCCCAAAGACCCAGCTACGACCGCGTGACCAGAGCGGAGCTGGAAACTGCGCCCCCGCCCTGCCGGAAGAGTCAGAGATCCTATGTCTGGTGGTGCAACTGGGTTGAGTAGCGAGCTCAGGATTGACTTGACCTCCTCCTAGGGTAGAGCTGGACCTGAAGACCCGGGCTTGTGTATTCCGTCTCTGCATGTCTCCTCCCGAAAAGTCAATATTCCTCTTAGGACGGCCGCTTGGCCGAGGTGCGGGGCATGAAGGATGAGTCCGGTGGAATTCCTCTATGAGTAACGGATCTAGAACATCCGCGGCAGGGATCCAGCATTGTTCCTCCGGACCGTATCCCTCCCACTCGACCAAATACTGTAGACCTGACCTGCGTCACCGAGAATTCAGCAGCCATTTCATGGTATACACCGGACCCTCCCCAAGATCCATTGGGGCTGGAGGCGCAAGCTCAGTAGAGGATTCATCAAGTGGGCCTGGTACATACGCCTTCAACAAGGACACATGAAAAGAAGGACAGATTCAATAATGAGCAGGTAATTTTAACCGATAAGTGACTTCATTAATCTCTTTTTTTTAATTATGAAAGGACCAATGTATTTATTGAACATTTTTTTTTACTTCCCTGATGTAGGGAAGGTCTCTGGTAGAGAGCCATACTCTATGTCCCGGATTGTAGATGGGGGTTTCGCTGCGGCGTTGTCGGCTTGTTCCTTGTATCGCCTTAAGATGTTCTCAATGTGTTGGTGTGTCTGCTCTTAAACCCTCTCGCTGTGTCCAAGCCACTCATCTACTGCAGGGATGTCAGATCTCTCTGCAGACCAGGGCATCAAAGGAGGCTGAAAACCTAACATACACTGGAATGGAGTTAATTTTGTCAAAGAACTAATTAATGAGTTTTGGGCAATCTCAGCCCACGGAAGATACTTGGCCCAGTCACGCTGATTCTCTGAGCAGTAGATTCTCAGAAATTTGGTCAGTTCCTGGTTTATGCGTTCACATTGTCCATTAGATTCTGGATGATAACCAGAAGACAAGATGACTGTAATCCCTAACCCACACACGAAAGCAGACCTTACCTGCGAAATGAACTGCGGACCTCTGTCTGATACAATGTTCTCAGGAATGCCGAAAAAATGGAACACATTATTAAATATGCATTCTGCCATCTCAAAAGCACTGGGTAGTTGCGCGAAAGGTACAAATCGAACCCCACGAGAAAATCGATCCACTATAGTCATGATCACAGTGTATCCTTGTAATTCTGGTAAGTCCATCACAAAATCTACGGCTATATGTGACCACAGACGACAAGGTACGGGAAGAGGTACAAGTTTACCAGCAGGAAGCGTACGGGGAGTCTGCTGGTAGCCATGCAACGTCACCCAGAACCTATCCTATTAAAACTGTATCTATAACCAGCATAAATCATAAAACCAAACGTGCTCAAAATGTATGTTTTAATAATCTCCTTAGTATAAACACAGATAATGTTCACAATAATAATAACCTACTTGTGACATGACGAGTCGCAGACGAGCGTGGAAGTTTCAAAGCAAAGTTTAATTACACAAACGACGCACTTACACAGGACGGGAGACAGAACGCTAACAGAACAAAAGATTACACAAAACATACAGGGTCAGGCAAACTCGTAATCCAAAGACAGTCAGGGTTCAAAC
>JAVSBU010341145.1:0-10604 GCA_033118015.1 Loricariichthys derbyi | reverse complement strand
AAATAGAGAGAGATAAAATAATTATAATAATAAATTATATACAGATGTGTGTGCAACTGTAAAATATGTATGTATATATGGTACACACTGTTTGCAATAAGATAAGTCACAGTAAATGTAAGAAACGTCACTATTTTTTGTTTTTGCATTTTCCATGGTGTTCCAACATATTTCAGATTTGGGGTTGTAAAATACAAGTAGCGGTGGTGTGAAATCATCACAAGTGACAAGTAGATATTGATACCTGCTGGAAAGTTACTCATATGCTCATAACTAAACCTTTTTTAATGAAAATGTTTGGATTAGTTTCAGCTGCAAGTTGCTATTATACCTGCAATTTCAAAACTGACTATAATTTGGTGGTAGGGACAAAATCCGGCAGTTATACATCATGGGGATTCGTCCCCAACAAAATGATGCCTGTGATTATCATAAATAGATTCATTCTGGTTGGGTCCACTTGTGGCGATCAAGCCCTAGGCAGCTGTCTAGTTAGCTTATGCCTACATCCTGCTATCACCTTTTCTCTACCACTCAAGCTGATTAAATGTGATCACAAGGCCTCTACAAGTTCAGACTTTCCAGAGCTGTTCAGGGACTCCATGACTACTGTGAGCTGGCAGGGGGACACTGTGCTTTGTGTTGGTGTGGGGAAGTGATGCACAGCTAAACTTTCTCCAGGACTAAGAGGTTACGATTGGAGGGTTGCTGTCGCTAGACCCTGTGTTTCCTGCTGGTGCAACACAGGCCCAAATACAAACCATGTGTCCTCACGCCTTAGTGGCTGGCACATCACTGCTGGGGCTGCGGCTTCTGCCCACTTCCAGCAGCTTTGGGGGGATCCATTTCACTGCTGCCGTCTTGAATTGTTCATTAAACTTCTTCTGTGCCTCTTTGGGGAACCCGTGGCTTAATTGGCTGGGTCTTTCCCTCGTCCGGTCTTTATAGATGGCAGGTATCCTCAAAGGGCCTTCAGATAGGGTTAAAATGTTGGCTCAAATGATTGGGAAAGTACAGTAGCCCAGCTCCAGTGTCGAAGGTCACTTCCTGTTCTGAATTGCAAAAGGATTCAAAGTTGTTTGTGTGTCCCAGCTGGGTTAAACAGTTGCCTAATCTCTCTCTCTCACTCACTCTCTTCCTCTCTTCCTAGGCTATTTAACATTTCTGTCACCATAAGTAGAGCAGATGGATGGAAACTCAGACTTTGTTCACTGGCTTAAACTATACCTATATCCCATGCTTCTGCCAATTTGATGTGATGCAGTTTGACGCTAAATAGCTACAGGATAACTTGGGGTATGCTTGACTGCTTTGAACTTGAACAGTAATACTCTAGCATCCAGACAGTTATTTGATTACTGATTTATATTTGATTGATTGGTTTGATTATAATTTATTTAAATACTTCAGTTAGATTTGGTCAAATTTCATGAAATCGATCAAGGTATAATTAATATTCAGATTATGGATATTCAGATCACTCAAATTCCTTGAAAAACATTTGAAATGATTTGAGACAAATACAATTAAAGCCACTCCTTATTTACATTACATGTGCATTTAGTCATTTAGCAGATGGACTCATCCAGAGCATCTTACAAGTGATACAATCTTGCAATCCAAGCAACCACCATCTGATTTGATGCATTTGCAAGCAGCAACATATGCCATCATTAAAACAAAATACATGGCATTACTACTATACTTTTGACACGCATAATATCTCAGAATTCATGCAAGACAAGTAGTCACCATTTTTATTCTTTTGTTTATATAATATTTTGTGACATTCACTGAAATTTTAGCTACCAGAGTTGTGGCACTTATTGCTCTTTTGCTGAAAAAAGGTTACTATTGGACAGGATGAGAAAGAGAGACACAATAAAAAAACAAAAAAAAAAACAAAACTTGGGAGCAAAGGCTTGAACGTTGCACATTCTTGCATGCTACTACCCTTTTTTAAAGTGGTATTGCAGTATTAAACAAATTTGAGTTGCACATAAAATGCAGATGTCGGTGAGCAGGGATGTAGTGCACGCGGCGGTGTTTCATGCTTGCAGCAGCATCACACTTGGCTGGCAACGTGTGAGAGAGTGAGTGTTTCATGTACACCAAGTTATTGGGAATGAAAATTTTAAATGTAATATTCTTCATTCGATATCCTGTTCCAGTCAGCATAGACACGTTAATTTTGAGCTACAGTAGATTAGACACGACATTCAATCTCTATCCATAATACATGGATCAAATAATAACTCTATTATTACACAAACAAGATTTGTAAATAAAAACAAATTAATCTTTCAATCTTGAGCGTCTAGATGTTTGCGGTTTTCAGCTGCCATCTGTATGCTGCACTTGTCATTTGTTTGGCTTTCCGTGCTATGTTTTTTAAACTTGTATGAGTAGAATCATACGTCTCGATTCAGCCAAAACATGATTCACGATTCACCTTTCACGATAGTCTTTCAATAAGGATCTCGCTCAGTAGGTGGTGGTAATGCACCATTAATTGATCAGGTGTCTGCCCTAAGAATTAATGAGAGAAACAAAGGGCCAATCTCCAGTGGGTTTTTTTGTGTGTGTGAGAGATAACAGCCATGGAAAACTTGACAACCACTGCACAGTAACATACTCTTCGGCATACTCTGAAAATGATCAAGCTTTTTAACTCTACAGATTAAAACCAAAGTCTTCAAGGGAGCAAGGTGTGATGGCCACAGAGGATTAACGGTGGGTTATTGAAAAGAGAACAGCAAGTAGAAGCATCACTACAGTCTCTATTCAAGCTTTTACAAAGGGCAGAATCATCACTAAACAGCTAAGTAACAGCAATGAGACTGACTCTGAGAATTACGAGAGAGATCTGGATATGCTTGATGCTGAAATCGCCCAACTGTTTACCTCAGACACTGAGGATGAAGAATTTGATGGATCTGTAGAAGAGGAATGAACTCTGAAGGAATGAGACTCATTCATTGATACTGCACTTTATAATCCGAAAAATACGGTATTACCAATTTTGTTACACATCAACTGGAGTATATTTTGAGTTGTTTAAAATATTTCAAATAAATGGTAATAATTTCAGTATAGTATGCAGGATACAGTTAGAGAGGACATGGAAGTAGTTGGTGAGAGGACAGAATGAGATGGAGCAGGATGACTTGCTGTGGCGGAAAAGGCGAAAGATGATGATGATGAGGCACTTAAGAGCTCTACAAAAATCTGTTTATATTTTTAAAAAAAATGTTGGCCTTGGTTTGACTGCTACTGTAAGTTATTATTCTTGGCAACAGCTTCAATGAACTAAAAAGCTAATGGTATGCAAATCTAGAGTAACAAATCTGTTGATGCTGATCAGTATGCTACCATAAATTGGCTGAACCACACACACACACCTCTAAATCTTCCTTCAGTATGAAACCTAATCTTAAATATTGGACATTTGTGTGCTAAACTGTTCCCTTGGAATTCATTTTTATGAATGGAATGTGAGCTGCTTGTAGGTTTTTATTGAACTAAATTGCATTTAGTGATGGAGCTCTTCTGAGGGTCTTTGACCCTATTTACAGTAGGTCGTTTCATGCATCCTGAATATCAGGATTGTATCTGGCGAGGGTTAAGCCACACACACACACACACGTGTAAATATTTCTAAACTGCGTTCATGTCCTATTTGAATCTGATCGCTTAAACCGCTTCAGTAGCACAGGCAATTGAGAGTATCTCATTGTAGTAATGAGTTTCCATGCACTTGAATAATCAGATAATGGGAGAAAACTGTTTACATGACTTGGACAATAATCTGAGTTCTACTTGCAATCAGCCAGTAATCTCACAGAAGGATATGATGTGAACCTCAAAGTTTAATACTTAAAAAAATGACATTTTTAATTTCGTCAAGCATGTACTGCATTTCAGAGCCTCCCCAAAAATTTTATTCCAGGGTTGCCAGGTTTATGGAAATGAGACATGAGAGCGAAGTCTTAGAATGAGTGGATGTGGCAACCATGTTCAATTCTGCTAGCCACTTCTGGGGCAGCTCTACACTCCCTATACTGGACAAAGTGATTGAAATCAAAGTAAGAATATACATGTGTCGAGAAATTTGACTTTCAAATACAGCTTTCTTGGCTTTCTTAATCGGATTTCTAGGCCTTAATGCGATTTTCGGCATATGCTGTGTATTAGACCTCTTAAAGACCTCTTAAATGAGAACTAGCGAAATGTAAATGCGCTCACTGACTTGTGTATGTCTGGCAGTTTTCAATCTTTTTAGTAGAATACAACTGAAAAATACAGGACAATACTTGCTGTACAGGTTCTATAGGCTACTTTTGGCAAGTTTCTAGTGTGATGTCCCCTTACACTGGAGTAGTAGCAGAATCTGGCATCTTCATTTTAATACCAAGTCGACCCTCTACAGTCTGAAGAAGCTTGAACAGGTTTGTCTTTTTAGAAGGGTAGCAGCCAAGAAACTTTTTTTGTAAGGGGAACGGAGTGAATTGGTTTGCATATGCTAACGCTCACAAAGATTTTCTATTGATCTAATAGTATTATGGAGCAACATTTCCAGGTTTGAAATTTTTGGGCTAAAACAAATTTAAGACTTGCTTATGTATGTACTTCCCTAATTTATAAACAAAAAACAGCTTTAGGTATTCAGGGCATGGTCTGAGATTGCATCTGATTACCAAAACCCACCTAGTACTACAATATGGTACCCACCATCCAGGACGTCCATGCTCACGTGGCCAACCAAGCAATCAGGGAAAACGCATTGCGCTCAGAAACGATCATTTATTTTTGTACATTTGTAACGATCAGATACAATCAGTTTCCACCAGTTGGTACCTTGTTCTTACGTGCACTGTAGAAGTGCTTGCTACAGCTGCAATGAGCATCACCATATATTAAGCGTTTTTATTGGCTGTCTTTTTAAACATAAAAAGCTGAACTGGCCACTTCTTCATATTTCAAGGAAATTAAAGAAATCATGTAAAATAATTAATTCAGCAACTGTCTTTCGCAAGCAAAAACTCACACTGAGTGGGATTACTTGGGATACCGTAATCAGAAGTCAGTCGACCTGTCTGGAGAACCATTTGACGATTGAATGGAAATATGCATGGTTTAAAAAATTCAAGATACAAGATGTACTAAAAAGATTAAGTGTAAATGGGATCTTTGTGTAAATGGGTGTCAGCAAATTAAAAATGACAGGAAACTGCTGACAGTAATTATTCCTTACAATTTGCCTAGTGAATGTAGCATGTGTGTCCTCAGTTCACATAGACAGGTGTTGCACGTGGACCCTTTTATTGTTACATTTCTTGTTACTTGCTTTGACTACTTTAAAAAAAAAAAAAAGAAGACTAACATTACCTCCAAAAATGCAAGCATTTATGCTGGAAATGCTAGCTAAAATCTAAACATAATCCTAAGAGAGAGGTGTCTCAATCATCAGACATGCTCATCATATAATTAGCCATAAAATCTAAACTTTAACACTTAATAATTGGAATATTTCATCTCGGCACACATTTTCAGCTGCTCACTGTAATCTTATGCTGTATGATATAAGTGTTGTCAGCAACTTCATTTCAGAGTAGTATGTCTTTGGATTCACGTGCATATGCAAATGCATACTTGCATTTAACATTTCAGAAAGTTGAACACTCATTCTCAGAATTTGCCTTGTGGCCCAGCCCTAGATCTTTTGTCGTAATGCCTTATTTTTTTTTATCTGATGTAATCCTGGCAACTTGACTAAGTATTTAATCCTGACGAGATAAAGCCGTTCATCAGTTCTGTGTTACTTGTCAGGTATTTCAGCAGCACTAATGAAAGGTGGTGCAGTGGTTAGTGTTGGCAGCTTCAGAGATCCCGGGTCGGAGGCCTGACCTGCCTGTTTGCATTTAACATTTTAGTTTAAATAGTATGTTATATGGTAAAGAAAAAACACTGGCATAAGAAACCTGTCCCAGCTGTGAAACGTGGTGTTGGTAGTATCATGATTTTGGCCTGTTTTGCTTCATTTAGGTCCTGATGGGTTTGTAATAATTGAGGAGACAATGAATATGTAATTCCAACGGAAAATATGAGGACATCCCTCCATGAACTGAATTTTAAAAGAATGTGGGTCATGCAGCAAGACGGTGATCCTAAGCACACAAGTCCAACCTACCAACAGTTTATAGAAGAATAAAGTCCATATTTTGGAATACCTACGTCCTGACCTTAATCTTGTAAAAATCTTACTGACAGTTTACGTGAGGAAACGCACCAACATCTGTTCTGTATGGAGTAACAGGCTAAAATTCCTCCAAGCCAATGTGCACCACTGAACAACAGTGCCACCTTTATGCCTCATGAGTAAGTTTTTTTTCTTCCCATCTCCAGTAACATGCCATTCTGAGTACATAGCAGCAATGTAAATCATCGGCTCATATTTATAATCGAAGGCTTATATTTGCTTATTTTCCAAAAGGGAATAAACTGTAGATTAGTTGTTAACTTGGAATTGAATGCATATTTTTCAGACAGTGATGACTTGAACACCAGGGAGCCTTTCTGGAGTAGGTTACTGAGCATCCACCTTTGCAGCCATGTTCTGTATGACCGGTACAGATTTCAGCCAGAAACCCAGCCCGATCTCGGCTCAGTTTCCAACTCTACAGTGTGAAAGTCATCTTTTGTTTGCTTTTTGAGTGGTGTCCACACACCTGTAGGCCATCACTGTAGGCATGTGTGCGTGGGTGTGTGGGGGATGTTATGATTGCTGCTGCTTAATCGAGACTTGTTGACTAAATGGGGTGGGATTAGGCTCTGAGACAAGGCATCTTTTCTTCTCCCTAAGTGCAGAGTAAGGTAGGAGATGGGGCAAGTACAGCTGGCATACCTGTGTGCTTTGTTAGATCATACCTTCATCTTTGCCCATACCCCCATCCATTCACCCATCCACTCCAGATTCGGTGGATCCATTCCGACAACACACCTATACGAGACAGCAGTGCATATTTCTCATGATGCTCACACCACCATTAAAGCTGAATGTATGTCTGTTCTCTGATTGCTGTTGCAGGAAAAAAAGAGCTAAATACACAAATTGCAGTGAGACAAACTACGTTATTGTGTAAGCACACCTCAGGGTTATTTAAGTTCATGGTCCCCTAGAGGCATGTCAAACCTTGCCCTTCCTGTACTCAAAAATCTCCATGTCCTGTCAAGCTGTCTCATAGCATGCGTGGGTGGACTTGTTAGACTTTTATTTCAAGTAATTTAAAAAACAAACAAAAAAAAAAAAACCTAAACCTGTTTTATTGTATCAGTGCAAAATAATGGTGAAAAACACAATGTAGTCTACAAAAATCTTAGTTATTACTTTGTCAGTCTATGATCTTGCATATCTGAGAAAGCATGTGATTTGATTAAACAAAAACGTATGCATGTGAGAACATGACAGCCCAAACTCACTGGGCCTCATTCATGAGACCTTCATTAAAAACAATAAAAGAGCAAGCAGCTATTAAATTATGTGTAAAATAGAACTATATAAAAGCTCTCCACCAGATTCACCAGATTTGTTAGTAGAATGTTTGTATTTTAATGAATACCGGTCATTCGCAAACTGGGCGTGTGCATGTTCCTTTATACAGGTACATCTAAAAAAAATAGAATATCATAAACATTTCAAAAAGTGAAACCCATATTATATAGATTCATTATACAGAGTGAAAATTTCAAGCCTTTATTTTTTTTACATTTTGATTATTGTGGCTTACAGATAATGAAAACCCGAAAATTAGAATATTATATAAGATCAATAAAAAAGGCTATGCGATAACATAAGAAGGATAAGCATGGAGGTGATCAGCCTGTGGTACTGCTCAGGTCTGAGGGAAGACCAGTTTGCTTTGATAGCAGCCTTTAGGTCACCTGCATTGTTTTGTCTGGTGTCTCCTCTTCCTATTGACAATAAAACATTCTCTATGGGGTTCAGATCAGGTGAGTTTGCTGGCCAATAAAGCACAGTAACACCATGGTCACTGAACCAGCTTTTGGTACCTTTGACAGTGTGGGCAGGTGCTAAGTCCTGCTGGAAAATGAAATCAGCATCTCCATAAAGCTTGACAGCAGAAGGAAACTTGACATGCTCTAAAATTCCCTGCTAGTTGACTGTGGACTACAGAAAACACAGTGGACAAAACCAGCAGATGACATGACTCTCCAAATCATCACTGACTGTGTTCATACTGGCCTTCAAGCAACGTGGATTCTGGGCACCTCCACTCTTCCTCCAGACACTGGGACCTTGATTTCCAAATGAAAAGCAAAATTTACTTTTGTCTGAAAAAAAAAGGAAGCTGGCCCACTGAGCAACAGTCCAGTTATTTTTCTCCACAGCCCAGGCAAGACATTTCTGACATCATCTCTGGTTCAGGAGTTGTTTGACACGAAGAATGCGATATTTCTAGCCCATGTCTTGGATTCATCTGTACGTAGTGGCTTTTGATGAACTATTGATCTTATGTAATATACTAATTTTCTGAGACACTGAATTTTGGGTTTTCGTAAGCCACAATCTGTAAGCCACAAACACATTTTCAAGAAATAAAAGGCTAGAAATCTTTCACCCTATGCAATGAATCAATATAATATAATCTATATCTATATAATATATGTATAATTAGTATACAATTACCATAATACCCATGAATAGCAAATAACCACCATATAATAAAGCTTTTTGGCTCAGGAACCAAAGCAAAAATCATCCATAATGTCTCATTAAAAAGCAAAGAAGAAAACTATTCAATTCACGCAACCCTAACTTGAACCTCGTTGTTTAGCTAGTCTGCATATCTTGGCACATTTTAAAACAATAATATATGGATATGATGCCCTGTGGAGTTTGTTCTGATATCTGATGCAATGTAATAAAGATTACTACTGTAAAATAATCTGGAGTAATGCTCCTTGAGCTAATTTTCTGCTCATGCAATCAGCTAGCATGTTAACTAGTGTGTTTTATAATTGTTCTGCTTCTGGACATTCCTGGCTTTAGTCACCCAGTTGGATTAGGTAATCAGTTTGCCCAGTCTTCCTGCTTATGTGCTTAAAGTATTGCTGCATAGCACTGTGAGTTCGGAATTGGTCAGGTAACACACTAAATCTTTTAAATTGTGAATGTTCTGGCCGTTTTGGTATTTTTATCGGTCTGTGTGAGGGCTTGTTAATCTGTGGGCCTGTGGAGTGGTCATAACCACAGCTTGATTCCTCATCTCTTTATAGAACTGTGGTACAGGAACATCTGCCTGTGTGGGTGGTTTTGTGCTTTCCTCCAAACTTTCCTCTTTGGTATGGCATACTGGGGACAATTTGCTCACATGCTTCAGCAAGTCACACCAAAAAGCCTCTTTAAAGGTCCTACAGTGCTGAATGTAGTGGGCCGGGATTGATGGTGTGAGTGGTTGTTCATGAACAATACACAAAACATAGGGTTCGGTAAAGGTGTATTATATTATTCCATGAATAATATAATGTATATATGTAAACTGTGTGTATGACTTGTATTCTGCATGTTTATTTGTAGCCTCACTTTCTATTTAATTTTTTTTAATGGGAAGTAAGATCAGATTGGAATACCACAGATGTTATAAATTTGAACAAACTGCCGAAAACTCAATGAGACCAGCTTTTAATTTTGTGTATTTATCTACATTGTTTGAGCAAAGTCATGAAGTCTTGTGCCAGACAGATGACAGAAACCATAGTTAGTTAGGAAAATACCAAACTGGCCAAAAAGGACCTGAACCCAACATGAGTTAACAGAGATGTTACAGAACCAAATGTGCCAACTTGGTTGATTGCATGTCAACAGCCATCACAATACAGACACTGAAGTGGTAGAGTACTATACAACCACATTTTCCGTCATAAAAACAAGACTAATTCAGACTGCATACAAATTCCAGTAAAGGTTAAAACCATGTACGAGGGCAAGATGGTAAAAATGTCAGCTTGTATAATTTGGTGAAGATGGATAGATTCAACAGGGTGCTGGAAACATTCCTCAAATTTTGGTCCTTATTGACATGATAGCATCATGTAGTTGCTACAGATTTGTCATCTGCACACCCATGATGGACTCTCCTGTTCGACAAAAGGTGTTCTAATGCATTAGGGCTGATTTATACATAGCTGGTTTATTCAGCGGGTAGTACATAGACCGAAGTTCGCTGTAGTTCCGGTTGTTTTTGCGGTGGAAAGGGATGGAGCAAACTGGCCAGCGTTTTGATTGCCATAAAACACCACTAAATCTGTCGAATAAAGTGATGTTTTGACACCGTAGCATCCGGCAGACGTCAGGAAACGGGGATTAATACACAGTTCTATCCCTAACAAGCGCATGTTAAAACACGGGTGAGAACGGCAGTGTTCTGCTGCTGCTTAAAAAGCCCTGAATACTGTTGGTTAATCCCCAGGAGTTTACACAGGCAAACAGATCATGCTTTAATATAGGATTGTTTACATATTTATGCACCGCCCCTAGAGTATCCAGTGTGAGTGAGCGTCATGGCTGCTTACACACACACACA
>JAVSBU010341135.1:0-10604 GCA_033118015.1 Loricariichthys derbyi | reverse complement strand
TTAGAAGAAATAAATTGGGGAAACCGCTCTGAGATTCCTAAGTGGTCAGACTGACCAGTTAATATGATAATTTCTATCGGCCAGTGATTTATCACGTGACTGGCGTGTGCCGCAAACAGAACATTAAAAGTGTAATTGACGATTCAAAAGACATTATTGGTTTTGTTTTATATAAAATACAACAAGTGTGTTTTAGACATGTTCAATATGTATTTCAAAATAAGCGATAATAAGTACGCTACTGTCAGAATTACTTGCTGTGTCCACCATGTTTGGTTTCATGTGAATGAAAATAGCATATCACGTGATGCTATGACGTAGCACTCGCTAAATTTAGCAACATGGCGAACGAGCGCACGATATGTGGGAGTGTTTATAACAAGATTTTGTCAAATAAATGCATAATAAATAATAATAAAGAAACGAATATCATAAATCATTAGAGGATGTTTTTTAATATACAACATTTTTAAAACATCCTGGGACTTTAAGGTACGCCATGCACTTAACTCTCCTGTACTTGTTCTGGAATGTGGTAGCACGGGACATAGGGAGTCACGATGCAGCAGTGGTGAGCGCTGGGAAATGTAGTGAGGAAAGTTCTGTACAGTATAGCGTTAAGTCAAAATGACGTCACGACTGACGCAGAAGTTTCGAACAAACGTTTCCGTGTGGCTCTGATACAGCTTTAAGACCCAGATATATAAATTCAAGGCTTTTCAAAGTCTCTTTAAGATATTACTGTATTTCGAAAGTCATGACTTCCATGCTTTTAAAACTTTTAAGACTCTATAGAAGCCCTACTGTATTTAGTGTATAGTAGCACACTGCTGTTAGCGCACTTTTGGGTTTATATAGTGACGTTACTGACTTATTAACAGTAAAAACCAACCTGTTCTGGAGTATATGTAACTGTTATCGGCCCTGCTTCTTCGAAGTGTTTGGAGCATATATACGTGTCCTTCTTTACTTTTTTGTGTGTGAAGTCTGGTATTCCCCATGTGCTCGAGCCATCTTTTAAATGTCACTCCCTTCATGTAGTCCTTGTCAGAGTATCTTGAATCGCTACGGCACAATGTATAACTGCAATGCTTTGTTGTGACCATTTCTAAGCGGTTTTGATGAAGAGTTAAGATGCAAAAAAGCCCTAACGCCAGCATTACAATACAGCGCTTTTCCGACATACGTGCACATGCGCATTTGAGCATGCTATTTTTAGAAAAATACATCATTCGGACTCAACCCTATTAAGCATGTGTAAGGAACACTAGGCTTTGATATATACATTACATATTATACTCCCTGATTTAAGATAAATTCAACTCCATAATACTCTTATCCACTCGTCTTCATTCCAGTCTTTGTAATCTTTAGCATCTCACGCTTTTCCGCTTTCAAAAAGAGGTTTCTTGGCTGCTGTCATTCTAAAAACATTTTTCCTAAACGAGCTTATCCGTACTGTAGAAGGGACATCTAAAAATCAAAATCTTCCTGAATTTTCTGGTTGTATTTCAGTAAACGAGAAGTGCTAAACCATCTAATCTAATGGTGGATTAAGACTTCTGCATGTTACTGCAAATATGTACTGTATACCATGTGCTCAAATGCAAGTAGCAGTGTTAAATTTTCTATTGCATGATGACTTTCTGATAAATCACAAAGATCCCATTCGAAGGGAGTTGAAACGATCCGAACATTGTTGAGCTAAGCAATAATGCTAGCAAATTGGATTTGTAAAATCACAGTGCTGATCTGGGTGGAAATAAAATCATATCGATCTCCCTACGTAAAATGACTCCTGTCTGATTAGGGCTGCTGTGTCAATGTAAAGCAACGTAACTAAGACATCTATGGATTTCTAGCTCAGAGACGTCCTGGGAAGTGTATGAAGTAACTCCTTAATAAAAGCATTCATAATACCAGTCCAGAATCACTCAAACCAGAAAACGATTGGGGTTTACCCTTTTAACCTCATGACTGCTCCTGTCTGAATCAGTAAATCTGTCCCATTTACAGCCTCTGAATAAGCTGTTCAAGTGCATTCATTGGTGTACAGTCACAGGAACATTGAGACTCTTTCAGTTCCCTAAGGTACAGGTGACATTTTAAGTTATCCTCAAGGGGTTTGCTATTGTGCTCCAGGTTAAAGGCACAAACCAGCTTGCACATGCTAGTGCACAGACGCATGTTCTGTGCTCGATTGTTGAAAATGGCTTGGCTCTTAGACAATATCTGCTGTACTATAGATTAATCAGACCGTGTGTACTCATTTACAGCATTTAGCAGACGCCCTTTATCCAGAGCTATTTACAACTGAGATGTGATAAAGGCCAGGCAGTCAAAGGTTAATGGTCCAACAGTGGTGAGTATTAACCTCGATGCCACCACTGTACAAGTTGAGCAAGTGCTTAATTTGGAATTTAAGTCAAAACCAATGTGCCTTTTAGTTACTGAGGTGTGAAATCAGTTCAAAGCTTTGTTATTAAGCTGAAATAATCCCTGTACCGACATCAAAGTACTGTAGTTTACATTATTTTCACACTCGTAAAATAGCATTTTAATTTGGCTAAACAGATATTTTATAGTTGTTTAAGGTCATTGTGATAAAGCATACGCTAACGGTCTGTTATTGTTATATCGTTTTATACATTAGTTTAGGTGGTACAGCTGCAGTTTGCTAGCCCACCACCAGAGGGACTTGGGCCCAAGTCCCAGCTAAGACTTCTGGCTAGGCACATGGTAGGCCATGCTGGGTAGGGAAACATCTGCCAGCATTGCAAAAGTGATGATGGACTGTTGCCCTGTCCACTGAGCAGCCCCTTAACAGGGACCTGATTTATAAACTCTGCATGGATTCTAGAGTGAAAATGTGCATATGCATAAAATAAGGAGATGGCGTACAAAAATTGATTAATAAAACATTGCATGTGATTTCCTGAATTGCATTTCCCCTACATAAATCATAATCTCCTTCAAGATGTACGCAGGTGGACGATCCTCATGTTCCACCACCTTCCTACCCATAAAATCTAAATATGAAATGTATAAATGTAAATTAATCAATATTTAAATATGGGGTATCCAATTTATTGATCAGCAAGATAGTGGTGATAATATGGGAACGAAAAGCAAAACAAAGAAAATGAGTGAATATGAGGTTGGAGTTCTTGTTTCAGATATCGAGGAAATTAAAAATGTGTTTGGTGGCCTCAGTAGTGGCATCACCAACAAACGTAAGAAAAATGTAGCTGCAACACTCAACCGTGTTTCTTTCACAAGCTGCACTATTGAAGTTAAATATGGTCAGACCTAAAAGTCATTACAAAAAAATGAATTGCTCTGGACATTTAGCTGCGATTCTCTATTTTAAGACAGGGAGTCACCACTTACTGCTTCCTTTTTCTCTCTTGCTACCTCTAAAATGTTTTATGGCTGTATGTGTGGGTTAAAGCTGACATCAATTTGAACCTGTTTTCCAGCCAAGTATATCTTTGTAAATTTCGGTTGAGTACGCACATTTCAGACCCAGTTTTAGCGTACGCACCTTTTTATAAATGAGGCCCCAGGACTCGTAAGTGAGGAGAATGTTTCAGGGATGGAAACGGTCAATAATGTGTCTAATAAAATAAACTGCCACATACTAGTGTTAACCATTGTTAAATCTTAACAACTTTAATCAAGCATGGGTAGTTTTAATTTTAAGGATGTACCGTGCCAAGATTTTTATGCTCGCTCAGGTTCTGTATGTAGCTGTTCCTAATTAAAGATGGGGAAGTAGTTTGTGTTTTGAACCTGGAGCAATAAATATTCACCCCCAATTTCTGTTTTACTTGTACTATTTAGCTTGAAATATAATGTTTCCTTAATAGTATGTTGCTCCAAAACATGGGTACTTGTTATGGACGCAATAATAAAACAAGCAAGTTCAACACAGAATGATTTTTGTGCAGATTTGCAGAGAGAATTTGCAATTCTAATGCTCTCTCATGGGATTCAAGAAGCAGTGCCTCATAGCCAGACAGAAGATTGGAACACTGACTGTGCATGAAACGCTGCCAATATTTCCAGTTCCTGTTTTATGATAACTTGTTAAGTTTGTGATTCAAAAATTTCATCTTTTTATGTCTTAAAATAATACAAAGAAAATGGCTTTTTTCAGGTCCGGCAGAAAATGCTGTATGCTGCTACTCGGGCCACCCTGAAGAAGGAATTTGGGGGCGGGCACATAAAAGATGAACTATTTGGCACTGTGAAGGTATGCCACATCTCATGGGCACAGATTTATTCAGTGCTGCTGTTGGAATTCTCATGCATTAGAAAGTTATAAAGAGCAAGAGCATTATAGTCCTAATGGTCAGAATGAGGATAAGCTGCACAGGAAAGGTAATAACGTTAGAAAAACTATAATAATAAAATGGAAATATAATAAATCCATGTTTTAGCACTAGACCGTTCTGAATGACACGTTAGCTTATTGTCACGATGCGGGGGTGAGATTGGAAGGAAGACTTAAGCACAGACATCTTAATGAATGATGAATATTCCCCAATTGAGCAAGCTGGAGGTGACAGTCGCAAGGAAAAACTCCCTAAGAGTTATTAGGAAGAAACCTTGGGAGGCTCAAAAGGGCTCAGTCTTCATTGGGCTTAAGGTACATGTAAAAATAAACTAAGATTAATGGGAAGTTCTGCTAAACCCATAGCAAGGCAAACAATCAACAACCCCCCCAGAACCGACAAAGGTAGGATTCTTGAAGGTTGGGGGCGCAGACATTTAAACCTAACGTGACTAACCTTGCTGCTGCACGTGTCAGGGATTCAGCTCTGGGGCAGTGCTGAGCGAAAGCCGATCAGCATGTGGTTCCAACGGGACGATAATGGCACCCCACCGGCTTCGCTCCCACTTCTGGATTTTATCCTCCTGAAGCCAGCTGAAATCGATTAGCGAGTGTCCATGCACAAGGCACAGCAGCTTTGGCGTTCCATGCTCTGCCAGCCCCCTACTCACAAGATCGGGAAAATTGACAGGAACTTATATCAAGCAATAATGAATAGGCTTAATTTCACCCATTGTTCAAAGTAAAATTCAGCAGTAATGACTGTGACCTGGGTTCCATTACCATTGGTGCTTTGTGGCCACGTCTATAGGCTGGAGTACCAGTGGTGCTTTCTGTTGACATCTGACCTAGGCACCACTGGCCATGCCTGGGGAAGCAGAGAATAATGGGTATTACATCCCTCTAGTGCTGCAACAGAGATATGCAGTTGTCTAGTGGGCCATCCAGGGCAGGGTCACACCTGCACCCTGTGTTGCTTGGATAGGCGTCACACTCGTTCCTGGCCCTGACCAGGAAAAAATAGGGTTAAAACATAAAAATGATTAGTTGACAGTGTGTCAGTTTGGCTTGGGTGTTCAATACCACCACCCATGTATAAGTAGTGCCAACTTCGAGACAACTGGGGGTGGGGGTTTGAATAGGGGTGTGTTCGTGTTCCTTGGCAATAGGGCTTCTGATGTGGTCTGAATGCAGGAGTGCAGGTGTGAGGGCTGGAACAGGTGCTGGCAGAACAGCTCAGATTAAAAACAGACGGGTTGTCTCCACTCTAATGAGGTGATGGCTTTTTCAAAAGCCTCGAAAAGCATTCCATTCCTGTAGATGGTTTTTGTGGATGCAGCAGCGGGGTGCTCATGTTCTGCTGGCTTATTATGAAAAGCGAGGGCCATATCTGGGTGTGGACTGGCCCTGTGATTTACAGAGCAAACCAAACCTAGATCTGGGTTTGTAATGTGATGCCAGAACCAAATCTACTCCATAACTGACATACCTCACCTTGCCAGAAGCAGGATACTAACCAGATTGATCCAGCAATAGAGCACTAGGTTCTCAACGCTATACTACTTTGGTTCATAGCCTGCCTCTGGCGAGGTGAGATTTGTCAGTTGTGTTTCCGATCATGGCAAGCCAAACTAGTGCCAGACGCCGTAAAATTCGGATTGTCCTCCATAGTTAATTCCATTGACTCATCAGAGGATCTCAGTCATATAACATGACACTGACCAGGGGTGCCCCCGCAATTTTAAATACTAAAGTTGTAACTACTAGTAGTACTTTGAATATTAATTCTAATAACATATAAAACCTACTAATAGTCCTCTTTCTGCTCAGGATGATGTGTCTCTTATGGGGTATAAGAGGTACTTGATGTCCCAGGCTGCTCCACTCCCACTGACCGCTGCTGAGGAGGAACTGAGACAAATAAAACTCAGTGAGGTACCATAATATGACACATGACACTAACATAAATTCTGTTAGGCCCTTTGTGTGCGTTCATAATCGTGAATAAAAATGTCATGAATTACTGATAACAGGACTTTATTTGTATGAGTTTTGTTAGTGAGGGTTCTCCTTAAATGATGGCTGCTCATCATCATGTGCTGGCCTAGATCAGAGATTCATTCTCTCACCTGTGACGCAGTAATAGAGATATTGCTCTATTAGCCTGAAGGTTAATAGTCCAAAACCTTTAATTACTGACCGTTGCAACTCTCGGGGATTTTAATCAAGACCGATAACCCTAATTTGCTTGGGTTGTACCTTGTAAGACTGTAAATTTAAGTCACTCTGGATAGAGGTATCTGTCCCCATGTTTGTAATTTAGTATTAGAATTTGTCATGTGCAGTTAAAACCAGAATTATTGCCTCCCCTGGGAAATATGGGTAAAGAATGACTCGTCTTTCTAGTTGATTATCAAAGAGGTAGTTTTGTTTGAACTTAATTTCACACTCGTGTGGTCTCGGGCCCAGGTGCGAATCTAGTGAAGATCCCAAGGAAGAAGGATGTACCAGAGCCTCCCGCAAATAACGAGAATCCATGATTAAATGTAACAACCCCCCCCCCCCCCATCTCCCCTCCAGTCCACCATATATATTTCTAATCACAGAGTGTGGTCATAAAACAGTCATTTTAACTGGTTTATTTAATATGGTTTAACAAACTTTGCATGCATTACTATAAAACTGAAAAGTGATTTTGATGATTACTGTACATGTAAATCCAACCTTATGCGTCCTCCCCTTCTTCAGGATCTTCTCGAGGTTTTTCGGCCATCTTCTTGGCAGGCTGGAAGAACATGGTGATAGGGAGGTGCCACACTTGCTTCTTCAGCGAGTTCAGGAGGTTCTTGTAGGGTTCGCTGCATGAATCAATCCCGTTGGCGAAGTTAACGGACCGGTCCAGATAAGGTTCCCATGGCATGATCATCTCCTTGACTTCCTTTAGTGTGTGAAGGGCTTGTGACAGACGCTCCAAATACAGGCAAAATATAAAAAAAAAAGTACACAACACTACTGAACTAGTCAGTGGTTGATCTTGGAGTGGTTGTGCATTCGCAGTGCGTCACGTATCAATCGTTGAGGGCCCGCCTCCAACAAGGAGTACGTACATGTGTATGTATGTACGTATGTTCCACTGAACATTTTTTCGCGAATAACATGTAGTTACGTTCTAGAGAAAAATCCGCGATTATGTGAATCTGCGATTATGGGGGGTTTGCTGTATATGATTGAACACTGGACTTTCTTTAGTTTATAAACTACCATGTTTTATGTTTATAAATGTAATAATGTATGTTTGTCTGTTTGTTTAGGTGCAGACAGACGTGCACATTGAGACGAAACATCAGACTATGCAGGGAGTGGCTTTCCCAATGCAGAAGGATGCTCGTCAGGCTCTGGAGCAGTTCAGAGAGAAGAGGATTAACTATGTTCAACTTGTAAGTAGTGGCCACATTTTAGGAAAATGCAGTACTACCACATACCTGTATAATTATCTCCTTTAAAGTAACCATACAGTGACGTGGTTAAAATCTCTGCCAGTTTATTGCAGTTAATGAGTGTGGGAAGTTGCTATATATGGAGGTAGCTGGCAACTGAATTTAAATATGTGACAGGTCTATGCCAAGGCAGATTCTGTGTGGTGACAGTTTGACCAATTAATCCATTAACTTTAACGCTCCTGCTATTACAGAAGCTGAATAAACAAACACTGCACTATTGTTACAACTGATCCTGAAATTAAAGGGCACCAAACCTGACCTTGTGTTCCAGGTGTAGCTAATAATAGCCCTAAAATGGATCCTACATTCATTTGGCCTGGTTTATAGACATTAGTGGGAGTGTCATTGATTGGTCAATTAATGTTTTCTTAACAAATATTTATCCAGGTAATAAATTATAAAGTATTGTTGTAACCCTTCAGTGGTACTACCTTTAACCTTACTATTGTTATTTTTCAAAATCACTTCTCTGTCCAAAGTACAATACAGGAGGAGCTGCACACAGCCACACCTTTGGAAGTTAGTCATTATAGGTTCAAAGTTATGCAGGACTTTAAACTAATTACAAACTGTATTTGCTCAATCACCATTTCTTTTTTTTTCCATGTTTGTATTCGCCAATGTTTTCATGCCATGTTGTGTATGAAGTGAATGACTCACCTTCTCTTAAGATTCAGTTCATGGACAGATGGCCTGATATTTTCCTTTAGAATTCTTTGATATAATTCAGAATTCGTTGTTCCATCAAAGATGGCAAACAGTCCTGGCCTATATGCAGCAAACCAGGCCCAAACCATGATACTACCACCACCATGTTTCACAGATAGGATAAGATTCTTATGTTGGAATGCCGTGTTTTCCTTTCTCCAAAAATAACACTTTTCTTTTAAACCCAAAAATTCTATTATGGTCTCAAACATCCACAAAACATTCTTCCAATAACCTTCTGGTTGGTCCATGTGATCTTTAGTGAATTGCAGATGAGCAGCAATGATCTTTTTGGAGAGCAGTGACTATTTAAAATATTTTAAAATAATTAAAATATTCTGAATATGCTAATTACCATATTGTCCAACAGCAGTAGAGTAATACCTCGTTTATCGCGGGAGATATGTTCCAGAACCACCCGTAATAACCGAAAATCCAGGAAGTAGAAACGGTATATTTATTTAAGTATTGATACGCTATATTAAGGCTTTATAAACCCCTTAAGCTGAACTCAATTAAGTGTGCATCAGCACCTCGCCGCTAGGTGGCAATAAAGACCGCCTAATCGCTAATCGCCTAAAGGCCCATTTATACTCAACGTTAAACATGGAAACGGATACGGACAGAGCCTTCTGTCTGTACTCTGCGTTCATTTACATACGTTTTTTGCACGTTTCCTGGAAGCTTGCGGATGCCTACAGTACGGAGCAATACAACTGGAAACTGTGGGGGCAGTAAAGTCAAAGTCAATACAAGAAGTGACCACATAATATGGTCACGTAGAAGAAAAAATGGCAGAACTATTTGAAGAGCGGTTGTGCGAGTTGGTTTAAAACTTTAATCACTTGTATGATGTAACTTCGCCGGGGCACAGGGACAAGCAGTTGGCACAAAACAGTTGGGAGGAAATTGGAAAGTAATCACCATCTTTGATTTTTGCTCCGAACTGCCCTCTACTGGTTGTGTTGCTCAACAACCATTTCAGCGGAGCTGACGCATGGAAGTATGTGGGAAGTGACGGTTATAACGCTTGAAACGTACGCACACATTTACATATAATTGGGCCTTTAAGCCCCAGAAGCAGGTCCACTCGTTAGATCTGTGGTCTGGTTAAATGATAAAACACCGCTAATAACAACACTGTAATACCTAATAATTAGTTTGAATTAATATTTGTAATATATTTTTATACATTTTGAGATTTTTTCATGTAAAAATTCATAAAATATATATATATTTTCTGCCGGTCAAATTCAGTATAAAACCCATTATTTTTCCCATTAATATCTTATAAAAACCCACGAAAGAGTGAAGCCGCAATAGCTGAAGCGCGAAGTGGCGAGTTATTACTGTATTGTGTATATATGGATTTCAAATAATGATTCAAAATTATAATGAGTATTATAATTATGGACTGACTTCACCCTAGATTGTTGAATTTTCTTGTGTGTGACAGGAAATAGATTTTCCAAATGAGTCCATTAAGTTGTCTAGCACGACTCCGACAGAGTTAAGTGACCTGCCCAAACGAATCCCTAAAGACGCTGCACGGTACCACTTCTTCCTGTACAAACACTCACATGAAGGGGACTACCTGGAATCCACAGGTAAAAGATCGCAGTTTATACACACACACACACACACACACACACACACATATATATATAGTAGATTTTGCTAATGCAAGAAGTTGCAAATAAGTAATATTTATTAACAGATGCCTGAATATTACAAGCAAAAATATAGAAGTTGCTTAATTAAAATATAATACATTCAAAACATAAATATTAGGGTCAGTTATTATTCTGCCCCTAGGTTTAATATTTTGTGGAATAAACCTTATTTGCAATTACAGCTATTAATCGTTTCCTATAAGACCTGAACAGGTCGGCACAGGTCTCTGGAGTTATCTTGGTCCAATCCTCTATGCAGATCTTCTTCTAGTTGTCTAGGTTCTTTGGGCATCTCTTGTGCACTTTGATCTTGAGCTCCTTCCACAAGTTTTCAATTGGATTAAGATCAGGAGACTGACTAGGCCACTCCAACACCTTAATCTTTTC
>JAVSBU010341134.1:4889-17492 GCA_033118015.1 Loricariichthys derbyi | reverse complement strand
AAATCCTCTCTCTGGTTGTTACTTTGTGTTTACATCACATGACATCTTTTTTATCAGCTACTAATTTTAAGTAATTATAAAAATCAGATCAGATTTAAGACTCTTCTCTACTTACTTCTTACTTCAGTTTTGGGTAGCACACCTTTACACTTCAGGGTTTACACTTCCATGGTACAGGCAGTGTGAAGTTTAGTAACTTCTCCCTGGTTTTGTATGGGTTCTGTCCAGGTTCTTTCCTCTCAACTCCCAAAAATGTGGCTGTAAGACAACAGGTTCCCCTAAATTACCCACAATCATGAGTGGAACCAAAACCCGGTCCCTTTGGTAATAAAACAAGATTCTTTGGTATGTTTTGTTACTAACTGGTATATCCAGTACCGTAACTGGGAATGCTAAATTGATGCTGTTGGTACTGGAATTATAGTCTTTAGTACTAGATCTCTTTTGCCACTGCACATGTTTATGCAATTACTAGGTTTTGGTACTGGAACTGGTATCATTATTGCTAAACCTAGTATCTTTGTTACTGGAACTGGTGGCTTGGTACCAAGCTACAGGAACTGATATTGTTGATCTTGAAACCAGTATCTTTGGTTCTGAAACTGATTTCATTGGTATGTAAGTGGTGTGTCTGGTACTGAACTGGTATATTTGGTACAGAAACTGGTATTGTTAACCTTGAAAGCATTATAGATGCTACTGTAACTGGTATCTTTGCTATTTAATTGGTGTATTTGGTACTGGAACTGGCATTGTGCTGGTGCATGTGGTATTGAGAGGGCATGCTTTGTTACTTAACTTTTTTTTTTCACTTTTTTGTGGTGGAACAGAAACGTTTGGGGCTTTCGAGTGGAGCACTGGGCCAGGTCCCAGTTCCGGCAGTGGGCACTGTTTATGCACAGAACCTTGGCCTCTGTACAGAGCTCCTGTACATGGGCAGCAGTATATTTTGTGTCCCTCCAGTTTGGAGTCTTGTAAGATATGCCGATCATATTTTGCAGCATGTTATGTTGCCTCCTGTTGGTCCAAAGATTAAATAGTTTTAAGAACTGATTTGAAAGACACTTTCAGTGATGAGAACAAACAGATCTGTAATAGGACGGTTAAAAAAGTCGGCAATGAATAATGCAGCGTTTTAATCATGCCGTGTTGTTCGCTCTAAATGCAGTGGAAATATCAATCTGCCGTTCTCATTCACAGCCCCGATATGTAAAAGCTCGCATTACCTCCGTCTTGCTGAATTCATCTGCCATCAAATGCATCCGTGCCTTTTTGAAAGGTTGAATCAATTCACTCTGAAATGGAGCCGCTGGGGTCCAATCTGAGACAGTCCCACTGCGGAATCCAATACCGAGCGGAGATCAAGCACCAGCATGCGGCGCCAAGTACAAAGCCGCATGGAGCTTGGCGGGAGACCACGGCTACGCACATAAACGGTTTTTACCATTAATAATGCCCCATCGATTATTGTTCCAGTGTTTAAAGGTGAGCGGCATGGGCTCAGGGAACCGGCAGGAACCCAACACCTGAGCCGACACGCCTTTCTTTGCCGGCGGTCGCAATTTACATTTCGGGAAAGTGCACTGACTCCCATGGGTGTTATCGGTTTCAATCAATGCTGACCCTGAACTTTTGTTGTGGCAGAGAAAGCAAAACGAGGCGAGCGCGCCACTTTCATGCCCAGACCTGCGGAAAGATTTATTTTTGAAATGCGCTGCAGTTTTGTATATACGCAACAAACTGAAAAGTCCCAAAATAGCGACCGCACCATTGTCCTGCAGAAAACACAAGCTTGCATGTCTGCTCAGGCACAAACGTGGCTTCCCTGCAGCTATCACGGCTCTCAGGCAGCTAATTTCTGTAGGTTTTTGGTTTGGAAATATTGCCGTCAGCATAGTTACAGACAGAAGAGACAAGACTCACTGTCCACTTGTTTATTACAAAAAAACAAAAAAAGCTGCTGAACAGCACTCGGGTTTAGGGATGGGGTCCCAATCAGGAACCCAGAGTAACAGAGTAAAATAATTAAACCAAAATGACTCACAGAAGTAACAAATTAATTTTCTTGTCATATGCAAAATACTCTCACTTAATTTAAGAATCAATAAAGAGGTGAGTAAAAATGTACTCCAGGGCTGTATCTGCCCCCAGGCCGTTAATTGAATAGCCCAGTTGTAAGGTGCATAATGGGAGGATAATTAGACGTAATTAGGCCTTGAGGAGCATAGTGTACACGGCCCCTACATCGTCCACCATTTACAATCCTCACCTCAAGCTTAGCATTCCTTCACCTGTTCATAGTGATCACCAAAACCTTTCAATTATGGTACCAAGTAGTAGGGTTATAATACCAAATATTAATTTTAGTTTTAAAAATGCTAAATATTCCAACTGTCATTTTAAATATTACATTAACTAATTTAATAAGTGCAGCACATATTCCATAAACAGTAACAGACAGTACAGATATAGTACCAGCTATCACAGTGAGAGTACCAGATATTCTAGCTTTAGTACCAGACTTTCTAGTAATTGTACTAGATATTCCAACTACAGCACTAGATATCACAGCTATAGTACCAGATGTCACAGTGACAGTATAGTCTTTTCTAATTATAAGACCAGATTTTCCAGCTAGAGTACTAGATATCATGACAATAGGAACAGATATCATAGCAGTTGCAGATTGCTGATATTCCAGTTATAGTACCAGATTTTCTTTAGTTTAAGTACAAGATATCCCAACTACAGTAGAAGGTTTCCAGCTACAATGTTTACTTTAATTTTTTTTTCTTCTTTTTTTTTTTTTTTTTGCCAAGACCGAGCCCAAAGACAGGGGGCAGCGTGCCACGCGCCCACGCCCGGAAACAAGCAGAGCAGCGAGGAGCAAGGCAAGACCCCCAGGAAAAATGGCCCACAACACCCCTGCTGACCCCGGCAGACCCGCTGACACGCCCCAACCGCACCCACAGCTCCCACCGACACCGCCACAAAGCCACACCCCCATGCCAACCCACCGGCACATGCCAGCTCCACCCCTGTGTTCACCAGACATAGTAGCCCGACTCCGAGGTCCCCCACCTACTACCACCCCAGAGTGCCCCTAACCGCCTACATGGCATGCATAGCAGCAAGCCCACAACCCATCACCCCCACTAAGTAATGGAGTTGTTCACCGGGGACCAGAGAGAGTCAAAAACAACCAAATGATTCCTAGCAGAAGCAGACATTCACTCCATACTAATGTGGTCCATCAAGAGACTCCTACAAAGATTATTACTTAGATTATTTTTTGATTTCCAATTCATGAAGTTTTCTTGGCAATGCAGAGGGCAATGAGAACCATCATGTTTGCCTTGTTCCCCTCCAGACTGATGTCTCTAAAATCCCCTAGTATGTATAGTTTCGGGCACATTGGAATATAACTCTTTAACCATGTTGACAAGTCTTCACACACCCCCTGCCAAAATCTCTGAACAGGTGCACACCACCACATAGCATGCATATAGTCATCTGGTGTGTTACCTGCACAGTGAGAACAGATGTTTGAATGTGTTAGACCCATCCTGAACATCCTTTGTCCTGTATAATGTGTTCTATGAAGAGTTTTGTATTGTATGAGATACAAATTGGAATTTCTTGTCATTTTAAACGTATTTAAACATATTTGTGCCCAACTATTCTTGTTGAATTCTTTTCATATTTTGATAGTAACAGATATTCCAGGTGCATCACCAATCATCACAGATATAGCACTAGATTTTCCAGCTATGGTACAAGATATACCAGATAACCCAGCAATAGTAACATATATTCCAGATATATTACAAGATATCACAGATTTAGTGCAATATATTCCAACTATACTACTGTATTTTCCAGTTATAGTACCAGATGTTCCATGAATAGTACCAGATTTTCCAGCTATATTACCAAACTAGACAATTACAACCCTACTACCAGGTATCACAGTACCAGATATTAATACTACCCAATAGTCCAACTTCAGCATGAGGTATCACAGTGATACTGTCATGGTACGGGGGTTAGGACCTAAATGCAGGTACAGATGCTAGGTGGCATGGAGGAGAGGAAATGTGCCTTGGTGAGGACAGTGGTGGGTGCCTTCTGGCCCTACACTGTCTATTGGCCCTAAAAAGGTTACCTCAGCCCGTCTGGTGCCTACTCCGCATTCCCCCTTGGCGGGAGAGGTGGTACTGGTGAACCTATGGAGAAAATATCTGGAGCACCACCGGGGCACATGGGAAAAAAGGAATAAAAAGGGAATACAGCCAAACAGGCCTGGGAGGATATAAAGGGGAAAAACATGATATAACCAAAGTTACAGGACCAAAGCCTGATCGATAATTAACCAAAAAGGATCCAAAAGGGGAAAAGCAGGAAAATGAAAAACTCAGCTCAGAGCAGGAGTGAAAACAAAGGGATTTGAGTGAGCCAAGCTCTCCTCAGGCCCAAAACAAAACTGAAAAGGGGCAAACAGCCAAACAATGCGAGAAACCTTTTACCGGGATGCTGGGGCAGCTCCTGATGCCTGTGATCAGCCTGCTGTCACATGGTCTCACATTCTTGCTTAAGAGCTGCCCTGGCCCTCCTCCAGGCCTCTCTACAGCGTCGCACGTACTGTGCAGTGTATGGTACAGCTCTGTCATCCAGTGGGGCTGGAAACAGCGGCGCGGGGAACCCAAACTGGCATTTGAAGGGCAGTATTCCCGTGGCAGAGTGCTTTCTGTTATTGTGGGCAATCTCTGCCTCCAAAAGGTGGTCTGCCCAGGAATCCGGGTTGCCCACTGTCAGGCAACGGAGCCTGTGGGCCAACTCCTTGTTAACCCACTCCGTCTGCCCATTAGACTCTGGATTAAACCCAGAAGAGAGGCTGGCAGTAGTCCCGACTAGTCAGCAGAAGGCTGCCCAAAACCGATTGGAGAACTGGGGGCCAAAGTCTGACACAACATCCTGGGGGAAGCCGTGCACCCAGACAACATGCTGGAGGAGGGGGTCCGCCATCTTCTTGGCCGTGAGTAGTTTGGACAGGTTACAAACTTGGCTGCTTTGGAGAAGCGGTTCACCATGACCAGGATGATGGTCTTTCTCTTTTAATGGGGGCAGCCCTGTGATGAAGTCCAGGGAGAGGTGAGACCATAGCAGGTGGGGAATAGGGAAAGAAGGGAGGAGGCCAGTGGGATGCTCTCTGGAGGCTTTATTGGCAGCACAGGTATGACAGCAGACCACGAACTCTGATGTCATCATTGAGCCCGGGCCACCAGAAGCACCACGTGAGAAGGTTGGCAGTCCCAGCTATGCCTGGGTGGAACACTGTGGGTGCCTCATGGTCCCACTTTAGGGCCTGCTCCCAAACCCTAGAGGGGACAAACTGACACCCCTCAGGCTCGTTAACTGGGTCAGGCTCATCCCTAAGGGCCCTAGCGACAGCTTGGTCCAGGTCCTAGGTCAGGACTCCCAGGACACATTTGGCACTGGCCTCTGGAAGCTCCCACCACAAGCTCCGACCACCACAAGTGGGAATCTGGCTTGAGGTTCTTGGAGCCTGGCTGATAAGAGATGGTGAAATTAAATATTGTGAAGAACAGGCCCAACGGGCCTGTTGAGCACTCATCCTCTTGGCCCCTTGGATGTAGGCAAGGCTTTTGTGATCCAGACCACAAATGGGTGGGTAGCATCTTCAAGCCATTGCCTCCACTCCTCCAGGAGTAATAGCCAGGAGCTCCCTATCCTCCACAGGGTAGTTCTGGCATGAGAAGTATGCACATGGGTGCAACTTCAGATCCTTCATCGGCCTTTGGGATAGGACCTCCCCGACCACCACATCAGATGTGTCTACCTCCACAATGAACGGTTGCCCCGGATCTGGGAGGACTGTGGCTGACATCAGCTGTTCCTTAAGGGCCTAGAAGGCCTCTTGTGCCTGGCAGGTCCAGCAAAAGCCCCCCAGGGTCTTGCAAGTGAGGGCTGTGAGGGGGGACACCAAACCACTGAAATTGCGGATCAAACACCAGAATAAATTAGTGAATCCCAGAAAGCGCTGGACCTGCTGGAGGGATGTGGGCTGAGGC
The DNA here is from genome assembly GCA_033118015.1 of Loricariichthys derbyi. Taxonomy (NCBI): domain Eukaryota; kingdom Metazoa; phylum Chordata; class Actinopteri; order Siluriformes; family Loricariidae; genus Loricariichthys; species Loricariichthys derbyi. The sequence goes on along the minus strand of JAVSBU010341134.1, from coordinate 11,400 downwards.
CAGCTGGAGACTGCACCCACCTTGGCTGGGTCCATCTGAATGGGTCCCTACCCTACTACAAAGCCCAAGAATGTCATGGTGGAGGTGTGCAACTCAGACTTCTTTAGCTTGGTGTACACGTGGTGCTCTCTTAGTAACTGGAGGACCCGTATAACATTCGGCACATGCTCCTCCAGGGAGTGGCTGAAGACAAGAATGTTGTCTAGGTAGATGAACATGTAGCAGTAATGGGCCTCACACAGCATGTTGTGCATGAACCGTTGGAAGACTGCCAGGGCGTTCATGAGCCCAAAGAGTATTATGAGGTATTCATAATGCCCAGAGGGAGTTAGGAAGGTGATATTCCACTCATCCCCAGGCCGAATGCAGATAAGCTTAGCGAAGATTTTAGCTGCGTGGAGTGCACTGAACACAGAGTTCATGAGGGGCAGGGGGTAATGTTCTTTGATATTAATTGTGTTGAGGCCCTAGTAGTCAATGGAGGGGCAGAGCATCCCATCCTTCCTGCCGACGAAGAAGAATCCTGCCCCCACTGGGGACCTGGAGGGACGCATGTGTTGCATTTTGTCCCTAATGTACTACTCCATTGCCCTGTGCTCAGAGAGGTTCAGGGTGAACAGGCAGCCCTTAGGGGGGGAAGTGCCTGGGAGGAGGTTGATTGTGCAGTTGTAGGGCCTATGCAGTGGCAGACCCTGAGCGTGCCCTTGGCTGAAGACTTCAGCTAAGTCTTGATAAGGGGCAGGTATGTCCATAATGTCGGGGTTGGAGTTGGCCTTGCTGTGGTCCGTGGGCGAGGGACCATGTAGGAGGCATATCCCAGGGAACCAGGGATATGATGGAGCTGGTCTCCCAGTCGATGTGCACGTTGTGGTTCCGAAGTCATGGAAGACCCAGGACAAGGTCAAGGTGGTGCAGCTGGGTCACTAGGAGTGGAATTTACTCCCTGTGGGGTCCCAGTCGAATGGCCAATGGCTGCATGCGGAAGTGGACTGGGCCAGAGCCCAGGTGTCAACCATCGACCGCCATGAGTTGTTCTAACTGCTCCAGTTGGAGACCCAACCGCCTAGCAAGCTTATCATCAACGAAATTCCTGGCAGCTACAGAGTCGATGCTCACCTGAAGGTTCAAGGGTGACCCAATGGGTCCTTCCACCTCAGCCAGAAGGAGCAAACCTGAATGGAGCAGAGGTTAGCTAGGCCTGGGGCTGACCTCCCTCATGGGCAATGGGCCAGGGTGTTACCCGATGACTTACCTGCAGAACCTCCTAACTACATGGGCTCCAGGTCAGAGCATGGGGAATGCAACAGACCCAGGACCAGGTGAACAGGCGTCCACTTAGGGTGTGATGGGTTGCAGTGGTACGTTCCCTGTCCTGTTCCCTGAGTCAGATATCTACACGGACGCAAAGTTCATACAGGGCAGACAGCAAGCCTGGAGGGTCCGGAACTGCCAACTCATTCTTGAGATGGTCACTCAGACCTCTCAGGAAGGCTGCCTGGAGTGCAGAGTCATTCTACCCTGACTCTGCAGCTAGGATCCAAAAATCGATTATATATTCAACCACTGTCCAAGGCCCCTGGGTGAGGTCCAGTAGGTGCAGTGCGGGGTTACATCTGCCGCAGGGATGGAGAAATATCTCCCTAAGGGCCTGGGTCAAGGCGGCCTCGGTGGCACACTCAGACGCTTTGGATTCCCACAATGCAGTGGCCCATGCTAGTGCTCTCCCAGAGAGGAAGGAGATCATGTACACAACCCAAGAGCGATCAGTGGGAAAATGTCCTGGCTGCTGCTCAAATAGTAGTGAGCACTGTAGCAAAAAACCTTGACACTTCTCAGGGTCGCTCGAGAATCGTTCAGGTTTAGCGATGGGCAACAAATCATTGCTAGGTGGTGGGGTGCAGCCTGCACCACGTGTGTTTATAGTTCCTAGATGACCAAGCCTTGCTGGTTCAGGGTGGCAGATATCTCATGCAGCTGCTGCTTGTGATGCCCAAGCACCTACCCCTGAATCCCAACAGCCTGCTGGACATTTTGGCTGCTGTCACCAGCCTCTGCTAGGTCCACAGGATAGTTGCGTTGTTCTGTCATGATATGGGGGTTAGGACCTAATTGCAGGGATGGATGCTAGGTGGTGTGGGAGAAAGGAAATGTGCCACAGCGAGGACAGCAGTGGGTGCCTTCTGGCCTTATGCTGTCTAATAGCCCTAAAAAGGTTACCTCAGCCCTCCTGGTGCCTACTCCGCCTCCCCTCTTGGCGAGAGAAAAAAAAGGGGGAGAAAAGGGGAATACAGCCAAACAGGCCTGGGAGGAGATAAAGTAGGAAAACATGATAGAACCAAAGTAAGAGGACCAAAGCCTGTCCTTTTAACCAAAAAAGGATCCAAAAAGGGAAAAGCATGAAAATGAAAAAGTCATGTCAGAGCAAGAGTGAAAACAAAGGGATTTGAGTGAGACAAGCTCTCCTCAAGCCCAAAATGAAACTGAAAAGGGGTGAATAGCCAAACAACGTGAGAACGAGAGCACAACAGTAATGGCGAACGGAGCCTAAACAAAACACACCCAAGGTGGAATGGTAAGAGAAGCAAATGCAAAATGGCAGAATGAGCAATAATGCAGCTAAAACGGAGCAGTATGTTCAAGGATGCGACAAGCTTCAGGTGAAATGCTGGCATATTTATAGCGTTCCTCACACCTGAAGCTTGTTCGCTCCTTGATGAGCCCGATGCAAGCGCAATCTTGTACCGGGACGCTGGGTAGAGCTCGGACGCCCTCTGGTGGCCCAAGCAGCCGTCATGAAAGATACCAGATATTGCATGTATAGTACCAGAGTTTCTAGTTTTAGCACCATATCTTCCAGCTACAATGCCAAATATTCTGGGTATGGTACGGGATATCGCAGTTATAGTACCAGATATTCCAGGTATAGTACCAGATTTTCCAACTACAGTTCTGGATATTCCAAGTTCTGCATGATATATCACAATTATAGTACCAGATATCACAGACATAGTACCATATTATTTTGTTTTGGTATATTATTATATACAATATATCAGATATTCCAGATTCAGCAACAAATAACACAGTTGTAATACCAGATATTCCAGGTAGTACAGGTATATTCCAACTGCAGCAGATATCACAGTTATAGTGATATATATTCCAGATATAGTACCAGATTTCAAAGCCAGTACCCAATTTTCTATTTTTGTTATAAGATATTCCAGCCTCAATATCAAATTTTGCATTTACCATACCAAATATGTAGCGATACTACTAGATGTCACAGCAATAGTACCAGAAATTCCAGTTATAGTACCAGATATCAGTTATAGTACAAGATATCACATAAATACAAATATATAAATACAATATACATAAATATATAAAAACATCTCTTGAATCTTGAATATATAATGCCACCTTTTCCAGGTATTGTACCAGATTTACTAGTTATAATACCAGATCTTGTAGTTATAGTACCAGATAAGTATCAGATATTAAAGTGGCAGTACCAGAGTTTCCAACTATTGTACCATCATTTCCAGTTATAGTATCAAATATTCCAGCTGTAGTGCCAGATATTACAGTTATAGTACTAGACATTCCGGTTATTATCGGAAATTCCATTTATAGTACCAGAAATCACCACTCCAGTACCATATATTACAGGAACACTACCAGATTTTTCTAACTATAGTACCATACATTACCATATATTACAGATGTAGTAGCAGACATTCAAACTATAGTGCCAGATTTTCCAGCTGTAGTACAAAATATTTCAACTACCGAATGTTCAAGCTGCAGTACTGAATAGTGGTATGGTTTTGTGTGGGTGGATAAAACCAGGAGAAAAATGCAGAGAACATACCAAATATACAGATAGCATAGCCTAGCTGCTTTATTTCTTATTGGGCAGGTGTATACTACTGTGTGTATTCTGTACTAGTGCCAAAAGCTACATTATATATCTCTATTTAATAAACAATATTTACTTCATAATTAATTAGTTAATAAAATAAAAGCAGAAATTCCTCTGCAATTGGAGGAAAGTGGAGAACCGTAGTTAAGAAGTCAATCAGAACAGTGTCTACTGTACTACACCCTAATGTTATTGGTCTCAGCTTCAGTACATACAAAAAAAGCTGGCCATGTCTGAGGGAGGAGGAGAAATGATAAAAAAAATTAAAAAATGATAAAATTGCATTTTAAAGTGGATGATGGTGACCATGACAGAACCAGAGACTCGGGTTTGAGTCTTGACCTGACTGCTTCCTCTCTGGAGTTTGCATGTTCTCCCTGTGTCTGTGTGGTCTCATCTTAAGTGTTAAAATCATACCATATTAATGAAACTAAAATGCTGAATCTTGTTGATTCAAAAAAGCCAAATCTGTGCCAAGTGAAAGGTGTGCAAACAAATTTCCTGAGCTCTCAGAAGGAGAAGTGTATTGCTGAATCAAACAAAGAGAGAAGATGCTGAGTGGAGATAAGCACCTGATCTCGTTATCTGTATATTTCACTTCTTTTCAATGAAGAAAAAAAAACAAAAAAAGAACAAAAAGTGAACAAACAAATTCGTCAAGTAGAACAAAGAGCACGAGAGACGAAGTAGGAAAAAAGCGAAGCTAAGTTTGTAATGAGACTGAAGATTAGAGTGATGAGGAGAAGCAGGAGAGAAGAAAAATAAAAATAAAAGCAAATGATTTGTCTCTCAGCGGCGGGAAGAACAGCGGCCCAGCTTGGCTGTAAAGATAATGCAGGATGGCACATTAAAGAGCGGAATTATCCGGACTGGCCAGAGCAGAAGTTGCTCCTCACACACTCGTCTCCAAACATACTCGCTCAGCCCGGCCACATTAATTATGGATGATAATTATGGTGAGGTGGTTTTACTGCCTGCGATAACAATCCATCCTAACACAGAGCCAGACTAGCGGAAGCTCAGGCTTTAAGCTAAAATGTCACTGGAGCATTTTTACCTCAACGATAAAGCTCTTGCAGAACAGATACGAACGCCAAAGGGCTTGAGATGCTGCAGGAATCGTTCAGGAACCAGAGCACAGGAAGTAGGTTTTAATCTAGTGACACCAAGCATTAATGGGCTTGTGTATTTTAGACCACAGCGCCACCTAAGCACCGAATACATAACATACAACCCCGAATCAGAAAACAATGAAAACAATGGAATATGCAAATGAAAAATAACAGTGATTCCTACATTTCCTCTGATGTTTATTCCATTGCATACAGAATGAACCCGAGATATTTCATTTTAGCATTTGTTAACAATCAGTCATTCCTGCATTTCAGGCCTGCAACACAATAAAAAAAATTATCAAACCTTATCAAACTCAAATAATCAAACCTTTATCATTCACAAACCCCACTTACAACATTACTGTGATAAAAAGAAACATTTTTGCATCCATGCATTTTTCAACAAGAAATGAGGAACATTGCTTCTAAACATTTTAATCATTTTCTCACTCATTTGGTGATAAACTGGAAATCATCTGCCCAACTCTGCTCATCAAAGATGTTGTCATAGATTGATTTGTCTCCTACTCAACTGTTTTATGGAATGAGATGCAGGTCTGAAATACAGCAATGGATGTTAATTAACTATTAACAAATGAAATGAAGTCAATCATAAAAACATAAGGTTTATTCAGAAACTCTCAGGTTTATTCTACCTGCAAGGAAAGAAAAGTCAAAGCAAATGTAAGGAATACTATGTGGCTATTTCTTTATTTGCATTTTCCATACCATTCCAACTTTTTCGGATTTGGTGTTGCATTAGATCAGAACTAAACAGCACTCATGGGTCACTGCTGTTCCCTCAGAGCAGCTCAGAGTCTGGAGGAGGTGAAATCCAGTCAGGAGATCCTTTCCCAGCTCTAATAAAAGTTCACACTACACAACTCTAACCCAGGTTTGACTGGCACTGGTTAGCATTTGCACAAAGGCATGTCAGAGGCTGAATGTGGCACCTAACAGGCCCCTGGTTGTGAGTGAGGGAGTGATGGACTGGTATTCTATATAGAGCAGGGGTACTAAAGTAAAAACTAAAACTAAAGTGGCACATGGATGGACAAATTGGATAGTGGATAAGAACAAGATCAAAATGTTACAGAGGAGCAAAACCAAGCAAAATTGTTTTACAAGCCTCAGCTAGAACACTGAGCCAGTCTGGGCTGAAACATACAAGCTAGCTAAAAGCCAACTGGCCAATAAAAACTGAACTACAAATTATTCTTAAAAAGAATACAACCAAGCAGGTCTCAGGATCACTGCTTCAGCTACAAAGGAACTGACATCATGTTAGAAGGTGTGCAGCAGAAGCTCAGATCTTAGCTTCATGTTGAGTTAACATTCAACAATTCAGAACCTTCAGCTGGACTGGACCGGACCGGATTCTATTCTGTTCTATTCTGCTTCATTTGTAAGTGTGTGTCAATTTGTCAATTTGTGTGTGTGTGTGTGTGGGGGGGGGGGGGGGGGGGGTTTT
>JAVSBU010341114.1:0-10606 GCA_033118015.1 Loricariichthys derbyi | reverse complement strand
GAAACTCTGTTTGGTTTTAATTTCAATCTGTAGAGTAAAAAGCTCGAGCAGTTTCTCCCCTAATGTTACTTTACAGCCGGGTCCCATAAAACAGTGTTTAGATGCTCATTAAAACTCTCAGTGTAGATAGAGTGACTGAGATTTCTCCAAGTGCAGATAGCGTTACCATGGGTAACTCTGTTTAGTCTTCTTTTTGGTGCAGATCATCTTCTTACTTCCTCCATTTCCACAACATTGATTCATTAATGTTGAATTCAGCTGCTCTATTTCCATGTTCTACTGCATACCTGATAGCCTTGAGTTTGAAATCTTCCTCGTAAGCATGTCTCTTAACAGGTGCCATTTTGGGGTCCTAACAAACACCCCATAATATTATGTTGAAGTTCATTACATGTTACTCCATGAGGCCCCTGACTATGCTGGCCATAGTGGTCCAACAATCTATCAAACGCTTTGGCTTCGTTGCTTACCAAAACCATTCTAAAACATTTTGACAGATTTTTGAGCACCGTGTACCACATGAAATTGATCAGTAAGCACAACCAGAATTCATACATAAGGCACCAGATTATAAGATGAACTGTCAATTTTTTTTAAATCATATTAAACGATTTTAAGTGCGCTTTATAGTCCGGAAAATACGGTAGTTAATTCTTAAGAACGCTTTTGTGAATCTGGCCCTTGAGCCACTTTGACAAGCAACAAAATCTTTATGGACATGGTTGGGTCAGAGCATCTTTTAAACACAAGGCTTGTGTCGTGCTCCTGGTGAGTACCTACCAGATGAATAGCAAACCACCGACCGAATGTGATGTTCTGGGTAATATTCTGCTGGAGATCCCCAGGTCTGGGCATTATATTGTTATAGACCACGGCGTTTTAATGTTTTGGCTGATCACCGTATAAGGAATTCTGTAATATTTGTATATCTCTGTATATCTATCTGTATGTCTTATATATCTTCCTAAATAACTTTGTTTGACTCACAGGCTGATGAAATATGCCAACTCCGTTGTTGATACCAAACTCAGAGGTGGGTGCTTGTTGTAAGAAAAAGAAAGAGAGAGAACAAAAACAAATATCGTTAAAAAAACACTTATTGCTCCACTGCTATAGAGCTGTTTAATCTTTTTACCTTCATCATTTCTACTCTAAATGTAAATGTAACGTGAGGTTTAAGATGCGTTTTGGATGGACAAGGACTCTCGCTGTGACTGATATCATTTATATATAATCACATCAGCAGATTAAGATCATATGGATTATAGATGATCATGCATAGATTACTCATATACAGTTCCATTCAAAAATATGGACACCTTCTAATTCAGGGGTTTTTCATCATTTAAAAATCTTTTGCCCCAGCAGAACAATGATCGGAGCTTCACACTGTTAATGTTATTGACTTCACCTGTCAGTGTTTTGCTGTTGACATTTTTTCTCTAACATTTCTGCATTAAGATCTTATAATGTGCGGTGTTGGATATCACCATGCTGGTATCAGTGTGTCTGATAGGAAAGTGGTTGAAGATGCCTTTACAGCTGGTGACTTGCCTGTGTTATGTGAGTGTGCCTTTCACATGGTAAATAACAGACTCAAGTCGTCTATGGCCTTTGGAAAGGCTTTGAATACAGTAAACTGTAACAGAATTGTTCAGTTCTCTACATGACAGTGCATGAGCATTACAGTTATAGTGTGTTATTATTCATTCAGTTACCACCAGCACTTTGGCTATGGGTGTGAATCTTCCAGCTCATCTGGTGGTGATCAAGTCCACGCTGCACTACGTCGGTGGGGCGTGTGAAGAGTATAGTGAAGCTGATATACTGCAGATGATTGGTAGAGCAGGTCGACCACAGGTAGTGAACTAACCCTCTCATAAATTTTTTTAAATCAGTTATACAGTCATACAAGACTGTTGGTGCTATTAGGTGTTGATGCACTTTAAATACACAATAAGTTGGCAATGCTGTAAATTGTCATTTTCTGTCACAACGTGGGGGGCGAGGTGGAACAGGAGGACACACGTGCAGACAGCTTCATGAATAAGGGTAAACGTAAAATAAGGCAACCAAGGAAATGAAGGCAAAACAATGAAAACAAACACCAAAAATGAAACCCAAAAATGCCTAAATGGCTACCCCGAGGGTGGACAGGGCTAGGGCACCTAGGACTACTAGGACACGTCCAAGGTTACATGGACCGGGTTTTACAGCCAGAGTACCGGTCCGGCCAACCACAGCACGTGGAACCGTTTTTACGGCCGGATGTACCGAACCGGCCAACCAATGGGACGAAGGGGAGGCCCAAGCGAGGGCCTCGACAGGGACAGGCCCCCTAGTAATTACCCGCCTACGGTAGCAGCTAACCTGATGGTATCCCCGTGTGGACCCTTTAGGTCCTGCACTGCCTGGACAACGACACGGGGCCCATAGGGGGTACTGAGAGGGATCGGGTGGTGCAGAGTACAGCTACCTGTTCCTACTCTAACAAGCTACACCCTGTTGAACCTCAGGCCTCCAGACGAGGCGGGTCAGGCAGTGCAGAGATGCAGCTCTCTGTCCCTACACTAGCAAGCTACACCCTACCAAACACCTCAGGCCTCCAGACCTTACTCCAGACTCCCTCTACAAAGGAAGGGTGGTACCTTCGTCCCTGACCTTCTCTGGCGCCATGAGCGAGACCGCTGCTGTGTAGCATATGCGGGATGCAATGCACCAGCTCGGGACGTGCCTAACGTGTAAAGATGGAAGCCTTGTGTCAACTAAAAACCTGTTAAACAGTGCAGTATTGTAACAGCAAGTGCTTGTGCTGTTTGCTCACCCTTTGTTTTCCTGACTTTTTTAGTTTGATACATCAGCGACTGCTGTGATCATGACTCGCTGTCAGACCAAAGACAAGTACCTGAAACTTTTGGATGGATCCGAGACCATAGAGAGCAGGTATATTTTGATGTGGATCAGGAAAAATGAATAAACTCTCTGTGCTCAGTGCTTTTTCATTTGCATTTAGCAAACGCCTTAATTTACAGCCAGTGTTGGGGATGTAACTTAAAAAATTTAATCCATTACTACTTACTAATTACTTCTTTTACAATGTAATTACTGACTGCTTCTTGGAGAAAGTAACTTACACAGCTCTCTACATCCAACGAATGACTGTGTGAGCCATGGCATCAGACTGTCCCACTGAGGACACCAGATCCTACAGTGATTCTGTGTACTGGACTAAATAGTGCAGATAAGCATGACTTATGTTATTATATTCAGTATTCTATTCATTTTTACTTTTTCTTATATACTATAGTTTTATGTTCATCAGAATATTAAATTCATTCTAAAATATTAGCCTACATGTTAATCTGTTTTATTTGAATCTTCAGTTATTTCTGTTATTTGTCACGAGCCAGGGATTTTAACATAAAAGGGACCCACAAGCAGGACAGCGTAAAATAACAGTAACGTTTATTAAAACACAAACCAAGAGAACCCCCGGGGATCGGCGGAAGCTAGGGTGTACGGGACCCATGAGTGCATGTCCCAAACCTGGCAACACCAGCCAGGAGACCCGGAGCATCCGGGCGGGTAGGCACCTCACCCTAGATGCTCACGCCGCTGGACAACATTTTTATGGGTGCAGAGCGCACACCCAACCAGCCTGTGAGTCGTGGGGAGTGCCTCCGTCCAACAGGGGAAACCTTGCTTTCCTTACACTGTATAGGGGTGCCTTGAATACCTCCGGGCTCCGACCCATACTCCACCTGCCCTCTACCAAAGACAGGTGGTACCTTCATCCCTAATCACATACTCAAGGGGAACTGGGACGTGGACCTGCCACCCTGGACAGATCTGCAGCTCGAGTGGCGTGCGATCCCTCGTGAAGGGCGTAAAGCCACAATGCTAGCTCGAGGCTCCAGATCTGCTTTAACCAATTTATAGTGATACTGCCAGGTGAATCCAATTAGGCAGTGCTATGGCGCCACGCCGCCAGATGGCGCTAAGTACTTCCTACATGCGGCGTGGCCACCGATCACGAGGAAGACTGTCACAAAAAACCATAGAGACAGCCTCCACGTTACATTATTATTTATTTAAAGTATATTAATAACAGCCAACAGTCCTTTAAATGCTTTATTTAATTCAAAAGAACATTCAGGTAGAAATTCAGATTTTTTGCAGTTTTTTAGCATGTCCAAAGGCAACCACACAAATTTGGCCAGCAATGTCACTACTGCATGAGTTTCAATTTTTGGAATCTATTCGTGTAAATGATTCAAAAAAACCTAGTTTCTCCCATCACTAGGCAGAATTAGAGATTTGTTGTAAATGTTCTGGGATTAATTTGTATTCTTTGCTGAAAAACAAACATTCTTTGCCAATTCCTTGGGTTACGGTAACATGAGTTTTCGGTTAAAATGTCGCGAGACCATGGAGTGTTGGCAGGAGGCTTTGGTGCTGAGGCGCCTGATATCCTCCAGTACAAAAGACATGAGGTATTGTTCTCTCAAGCTTAAGGGGGTAGGGTCAGCAGGTAACGCCATCCCTTTGTGGAGGGATGGCGGTAGGATCCAGAGCGTTTCTCCCTCTGAGCTGCTCGCCTCTGGCAGTTCCGCTTTCCTGCACCTGGACTTACCTTCCCAGTGCCTTTATTAGGTGGCTCAGTTGGGAACCGAGTGTAAATGAACCACGTAACTCAGGATTCAGTTCCCGAAGTCAAGATCGGTTCCGTGTGCCCACTCCACCAGCCTCGCTGGTTCAGGGCTTGGGCTGTTAAGGGTTTTTATGTTCATTTATCTATTTTCTTATTTATATTTCTTTCTTCATTTCATTATTTTTTTTAGATCTTGTGTTTGAGTCTGACTCGTTCTGCTCTTTTGTTTAACTTTACATTTTAACAAAATCTACCATTCTGTGAAGCTGTGCGATTGGGTCCTTCCTTTTGTTTAACCCCAATCATATCATAACAATTCATTCCTTTGTTGGTTCACAAGTGCTTAATCAAATTCAGGGTCACAGGGAATACAGACAGAATTAACCCTATACAAGGCACTAATCCATCACCGTAAACACACACACAGGAACACTTTAGAGACACTAGCTGACCTAATGTCTCTTTGAAATATTGGAGAGACAGAGGGAATACACAGAAAAGACACATGGAGAAACTCCATACACTTCAAATCTGGACAGTGGGATCTCAATTAAAATATATTTAACATTTTCAGCCGTCTGTCTTAAGGCCGTTAAACACCAAACATGATTTTTATGTGCTTTTTTTTTTTTAACCCTACTAACCAGTATAATTATCTATCTCAAGCTTGCACACAAACTTGGTGGAGCATCTGAATGCTGAAATCGTGCTTCATACCATCTCAGATGTGAACATGGCTTTAGACTGGATTCGTTCCACTTTCCTCTACATTCGAGCTTTAAAGAATCCCAAACACTATGGTAAGTGCCTTCAGACCTCTGGTTATGTAGGGGTGTGAGCGTTGTGGTATGATGAACCCCTCCATCAGCATTACCTTCTTTAAAATGAGAAGCTACAAAGACACTGGGTTCTTACTCTTTTAGGTTTCTCTGCTGATCTCGACAAAAGCGGGATTGAAACCAAACTCCAAGGTATCTTGTGATTGCTTACGTTTGTTCTTCCTTCATTTTGTCTGTTACTAGCCACCACCGATGGACTAGTTCTGAGTGACATTTTGTTTTCGTGTCTTTGAAGAGCTTTGTTTAAGAAACTTAAACTCGCTGGCCTCCTTTCATTTGATCACAATGGATGAAGACATAAACATCAAGCCCACAGGTAAAAAATTTGTAATGGGGGCTTCCCTGGTTCTACAGACAAACCCAGCTCTCTTTACCCGAGTGGATCCTGTAACTTGAAATATCAGTGAGGCAAAAACCCACCTGGAATCCAAGGACAAGACCAGGAAATGAATGGCCAGTGCCACCTGTGTGTAAAATCTTGCCATCTCACTTACGGTGAGGCAGGGCACTGGAATTCAACACAACGTGAAAGAATGGCTCGAATCGCAATTCAAACTTCACCCAGCCAGGTGCCATGGAATATTTTTCCGCTTTCACACATAAAATCTAGGCTGTCCAAGAAGGTTGGGTTCCTTTTTGAGTCTTGGTTCTCCCAAGCTTTCTTCCTCATAACGTTTATGGAGTTTTTCTTTGTCTTTTTCACCCTAGAAATGCTCAACTGGGGCTGTGGACTTAGATCATTGCAAAGCTTCTTTGAGTCAGTGCTCTGCTGTAGAGAAATAACTTAACCAGGAACAAAATTTAAACCTTGCCTCTCACCAGACATCAGGGAACACCTCACCACTTCAGACCTTTTCTCTCCAGAATGCTTGAGAATGCCTCATCACTCTAAACATAACTCAAACCTTGACCCGGACTTGTTTTGAGTTTTCTTGCTCAGAACAGAGACTTCTGACTTCCAGGATCCAATCGGGTAATGTGAAGGCTGGGTATGGGTTTTACAGAAAGGTTCTGATTTTAGATTTTAATTTAAGGTAAAACATACAAACATCTGGGCCAAAATTTTGGGAGCACTAATGAAAAGGCTTCTATTTTGCATTTTTCCTGGCTTTTTTATTGTGGGTTTTTTCGTTACAAATGTAATGACACGTCAAAGCTGTGAAAGAAATATTTGAAGATCTAAGAAGGTCTGTCATGGACTTTCTTTCACATTCACCTGACTAGTGGAGCACATGCAGCCCAAGTACACGCTGTCATTAAATGGGGGAACATACTAATCAATTGTGCAATGTATCAAAATATTTTTTCAGAGATTCAACTTTTAAATGGAACTGCTATTCATTCATTCATTGTCTTATCTGCTTTATCCTAGTCAGGGTCGTGGGAAAGCCGGTGACCAGTGGGCAACACAGGGTGCAAGACAGGGCGCCGATCCATCATAAGGCTCACACATACATACAGACACACTAAGGGCACTTTGGAAACACCAATTAACCTAACACCCATGTGTCAGGTGTCACGCCAAGCGTGCGTTTGCTTACCACCGGTAGTCTGGCGTGAGCCTGACGTCACGGTTGAATCCATCGACGCTTTAGCATCTGCACATGCATGATCGGTGCTGCAGACACCATTACCATCAGTTGTGATTGCATTCAGTTGTGAGCGGCTTTTTAAAAGCGAGCCACGCAGATCATTCTTCGCCGGACCATCACCAGCGGTAAGCTGCGTTTTACCATGTCAGCTCGGCGATCGGCTTCATTCACCGCAGCCGATATGGGGCGTTTTTAGATGGTGTTTTAGTTGTCGCGTGGATTCCATCTCTACATGCTAGGTATGTCCGTAGTGCATATATCCTGCACTCATGCACACAATCGCGGGTTGCGCTCGCAGGTGCACACACCGGTCTTGCTCTAGGCACCAGAGAAGGTGAGGGATGAAGGAACCACCCTTCATTCATAGAGGGAAGGTGGAGTACGGTCAGGAGACCGGGGGTAATAAACAGGGGTTAGCTTGTGAGTGTAGGGACAGTTAGCTGCATCTCTGCACCGCCCTGACCCCCTCGGAACCCCCTGCACTCCCCGCATGGTCGTCCAGGCAGCGCCGGACCTAAAGAGTCCACATGGGGATACCGCAGGTTTGCTGCTGCTGTAGGTGGGTCATTGCTCAGGGCCTGTCCCTGCACTGCACCCTGCAGGACCTTGCTTGGGTCTCCCATTTGTCCCAGTGGTTGGCCGGTTCGGGACATCCGGCCTTAAAAATGGTCTTCACATAGGCGTGGTTGTCCGGACCAGTCTGCCAGTCGTAAAACCGGGTCCACTTCACCTTGGATGTGTCCTGAGCCTTTTTAGGCTTTTCTTTGTTACTTTGCTTCCGTTCCTTTTAGATTCCTATTTACATTAAATAAAGCCTACCCTTATTCATGAAGCTGTCTGTGTATGGGTCCTCATTTACACGTCGTCCCCCATACTGGAGTATCCGGAGAAAGCCCACATGAACAACGGGAGGATATGCAGACTCCACACAGATGGAGCCCAGGGTCGGGATCGAACCCGGGATCTCAGAGCTGTGAGGCGGCACCACTGCACCACTGTTCTACCCTGATTATATAATTTGTAATGAAAAAGCTTTGTACTAAATTCAAGTGCTCTCAGGCCTTTAGTCGATATAAATCCGAACTTATTTATATTTAACGTTGCACTGTTGAACTGAGCATTTACTACATGACTGATTTTGTTAACTGTATAAATGTCTCTTGAGCACAGAGAGCGGGAGGCTTATGGCTCGATACTGTGTTGCGTTTGACACCATGAAGCAGTTCAATAAGGTGACGGGTACAGAAAACTTGTCTGAAATGGTAAGTGTGCATTAGCAAGCTCTCATTAACTTCACATATATACCACAAGCTTAATGTACTGTGAAAAATGATGTGCAGTAGAATAGCTCGATAAAACGTCTGAGCATTATGACTGTCTGTTTCCTGGGGGGCAGGGGTGTTTGATACCACAGAACTACCACAGAGCTTATAGGTTTAAAGAAATCTGTTAGGTTCCCACAATGATTAACAGAGTTCTTAATGTACTGTGTCCAGTTAAAGCCATTAGTTTTACTTTAATGCTCGATTTACAGCTTTAGAACCTGAGAATCTGTTCTTTAATTTTTGCTTGTTAGATTGACTTGATTTCAAAGGTGAAGGAGTTTAGTGACGTACAGCTGAGAGTGAATGAGAAGAAAACCCTGAACACACTGAACAAGGACAAAAACAGGGTCACTATCAGGTCAGCAAGGCTGCTTATAGTCCCTCATAGCTTTAACATTGCAATAATGCTACATACACTGCCTGGCCAAAAAAAAAGGTCCCACCTGTGGGGGCGGAGCTATGATCTGGGGTTCTAGGTCAGGTCTTGATTCAGCAACGTTATGAGCCCAATGAATGAGATGTGCTGGAGAAGGCAGTGGGTCCAAATCTCCAGATCTTGGGAAAAAATGCAACTCTTTATATAAATAAATGTTGTGACACGTAGGTGCTGGGACATAATTAGATCCATTGTTAGATCCATTGGTGAATGAGACTGGTGTATTATTGGCTGAAGTTGTGTGCTGACAAAGCTTGCTGGGACTTGGAGTCCACACTGTAGATTAAATTGTATTTAATGAAGTTATCAAAAATGAATCCAATAAAAACTGGTCGGGCTGTAATTAAGCAACCTTTTACTATGTAGGTGTGTTCCGAAAATTAATCCAGTGCATGTGTGTGTTTGTAGGTATCCAATGGATGGGAAGATCAGAAGTAAAGACATGAAAGTAAACTGGTATGATTACTTTTTTCAACTCTCAAGTAGTTAATATTCGGGTGCAACATTTGCTCAGGTGGCTCAGCAGCTATTCTCTAGCTCTCCACCACAGTGACCTGAGTTAGAGTCCTGGCGGTGATTATCTGAGTCTGAAAAAGGGCCAGATTAGGGGACTACCCAGAGTGACCCATACCTTGTGTTAGATATTTTGGTGATGCTGCAGTGAAATTAGCTCTGGATATAAGAAGTTAGCCTCAGAAACCCAGCCAGGTCGATGGTGTGTGTGTGAGGAGCTCTCAGGGTCAGAAAGGAAGGAGGAGCTGGTGCACCAGCACCTTGGTCCTGGTACATGGTCGTTTGAGCCCTGGGAATTCCTGGATGGGCTTTGGATACGACCACAGCCCAGAATATGATAATAATAATAATAATAATATAGATAGTCTACGTTTTTAAAATATTGTATGAGGGTGAGCCAAAAACTATCCCCAATCTATCACGAATCCATCTGCATTTGTCCTTAATCCATTTTCGTGGGTTACGTCACCGATCCTTTGAGCATTTGTACGCTGATTTTTTGTGCTTAATTCACCGCTCTAAATGCCACCCTTTTGAGATTAATTCACCACTTGTTTTGAGCTTCAAACACCGCTTGGTTGAGCCTTATTTGCTGCTCCCTTTGAGCTTCATTTTATGCTCGTTTTGGATCTCTACACTGCGTTTTACATGCCCGTCATGTTGCTCTACAGTCAAGGGTCATTGTTTAAACGCCGCCGTCAAGGCTTAATTGTCAATACGCCGGCGTCACATATATATGTATAAATATATAATATATTATACATGTAATACGCTCAAACAGCTCAAACATTTGTGAATAACACAGCACACTCACCCATATGATTCTGCGCTCGGTGTTGGCAGTGCCTTCTAATACATTATACAATAATGATATGCATAAATAGATTAAATATATTCAGGTGAGAGAGCGTCCTAGAGTTTAAGCATACAGTACTGTACTGTTTTTATATGTATTATACACTATTTTTCTGCAATTTTCCCCAGGGAGATTTTTTATGAATCAATTAAAAGAAGTGCCATAGAGAGAGAGAGTGAGTGAGAGAGAAATAGGTAATTTCCCTTTACTCCAGAGATTGGCGCTGTGGCATAGTGGTAATGTTCTTGCTTATTGTGTGGGAGACCGGGGTTCAATTCCTGGCTGAACTCTGCTTTTCTTCCAGACTTTAAAAAACATTTTGTTTATATACGTTTATGTATATAAATATTATTATTAAATATAATAAACATTTATATAACAAACAAACATTGAA
>JAVSBU010341106.1:0-10606 GCA_033118015.1 Loricariichthys derbyi | reverse complement strand
GTGTGCCTTTCCTAATCAAGTCCAATCAGTTTAATTAAACACAGCTGGACTCCAATAAAGGAGTAGAACCATCTCAAAGAGGATCAGAAGAAATGGACAGCATGTGAGTTAAATATGCGTGTCACAGCAAAGGGTCTGAATACTTGTGACCATGTGATATTTCAGTTTTTCTTTTTTAATAAATTTGCAAAAAAATCTACGTCTGTTTTTTTTTTCTGTCGAGATGGGGTGTTGAGTACATTAATGAGAAAAAAATGAACTTTTTTTTTATTTTAGCAAATGGCTACTATGAAACAGAGGGACAAATTTAAAAGAGTCTGAATACTTTCCATACCCAATGTATGTACTTCTCATTTGCAGAGGATCTATAGAAAGTGCAAGCCAAAGAAGCTCTAATCCCATTCAAGATTCTCTTAACCAGTCAAGATGGTGTCCGTAGGTCTTCAAAAAAAAAGCCTAATTCACTATGCCACACTGAGTTTTCAGATTAACACAGTAAATGACCAGAGACCACCACCTGACAACCGTTTTATAAAATCATCTAATCAAGTGGTATACATTAAATACCAAAGAGCCCAAACCATTTTGTTTTCATGGCAGCTTTACAAGGCCAGATACGATGAAAAACTGTGTTGCACTAAAGAATCCCAACAATGGCGTGGATAGCCACGACTTGAATTCCAAGCAAGCATAACTGGTTGTTTTCTGGATGGGAAAAGTGGCATTTCACACCTATGGTCATCAGAGAGAAATTAACCAATCACTGGTATCTCTTCGTTCATGGAAGGCCAGTAGCTGCACTTCATTCAGCTTGCGCATGTCAATGCATTACCAACAGTTTGTAAGGATGCGGTGACTGGCTTTACCCTCTAGAATGGTAATTGGTGTGCAAGAGAGTAGACTCAAAGAATGGGCGATCATTGTTTAACATAACAATAAGTTGAAATAAGGAGAAACCCTAGGGGCAATCTCAGTGGTTAAGGGTCTGCAACAGTGTAGTTGTTTTAACTGTTACCCTGTACCCCTCAACTGCGTAACTCTATGCTCAAATAATATAAAACAATTCTGGACCTACTTAATATTAAAAATTATTTTAGAACAGTGACAAAAGTCAACAAAATAAACAATGATTATAAACATCGGTATTGTATCAACACACACCAAGAAAATAAAAAAATATATTTTTGTTCTTGTTACATTTGAAATGTTTGTCTTATTGCTATAGTGCTATGTAAATTAACTGATCAACAAACAGATGCTCTTATTGGCTAATTGCATCACTGATCCCTGCTGGTTTCACCTTGTTGGTAGGAGAACCACCACATTTAATTTACCAATTCACACTAATAAGTACAAGTCAAGTTTTCTGTGAATGTATGCAAATAATTCTGAACAGTAAATTTGCGTACAGTCTGATATTACTGTGTAAATTACATACACAGGGCAACTAATTCTGAAATGCATTCAGCATGCAAGTGACGGTATGTGGTTTGCCAGTTAAAAACAAAGCAAAAGCATTACTAATGACAGATTATACAAATATCAGTGCTTAAAGAGTGTTGAAAGAGTGCAGGGAATGGGAAAGTGGATACAATCCTTTGTCTGGAAATCTTATAGTGTAACCATAAACCCACAGGTGTGCAAGCAAAAGGAGAGAACCAGAGGCGAAACTCCACATTTGAGGACCTTTTATAACAAGCAGTGAAAATAAAAAGTAAATGTGTTTCATTTATTTAAAGCTTAGTAGAAGGAAGTAACTTGATACCTCTCCCACATGACAGTAAATTTTAAAAAAGACATGTTATATGATTTAGTACTATTAAACTGAAAAGTTGCTACTGCTGGCAAACACGATGTTGTGATTAACAGCTTAATTTAGAAGAACCATTAGCAAACTGAATCACCCAGTTTAATGGTGAGCTTCAATCATGGGGCCTTTAGTTGTCTGTATCAGCTCTTTAATCGGGCGGAGTCAGGGCTGGACTTTAGCAGCTCTCAGCTACAGCCATGTGCAGTATTATAGGCATTACCATATTTTGTTCTTGTGGTAACCTGGAAATTCTTTGTAGTCTGCAAGAAACCGAAGGTCCAGACATGTAGCTACCACTGGAGACTTGTTTTCCCATTGGTAAGGATGTTTTCAAACTGGCCTATCAAGGTTCTAAACTTGTCAAAACAAGCAGTGACTCCATCTGTAGTTGAAACCGTTTTTTTCCTGTAGTTTTCTTCCCACAAAAAATGACTGACCCGGAGAAATCGTTCTATTGGCTTGTACTGTACTTCATGAAAACCAGAGGTGTTCCAGTGTCCTTCGAAGCTCGTCTCCATTTTCCCCATTGGGCAAATGAATGCCAATAAAATGGGTCTCTAGACCCATTTTATTTACAGAGTTCTGGGATGCCAGGCTCCTTAGAGATGCCACTCCAAAGGCATTTATAAGAAGTTCCATCTCCAGGTTTTACAGATGTCACATGACTGCAAGGCTTGACCTCACAGGTGTAACATGTCACAAATATAGAAAAGTCTTAGAATTTACCACCTCTTGGTAAAACTGAAGAGCGCCACACTCGAAGGTTGAAACATTTAAGACCGCATACCAAACAATTGTTAATAATTTTTCAAAGAGCAAAATAATAAGAAATAGTAATGTACAGTAAATGCATTAGAACCGGCTGCAAAATTGTCAAAAACATCAAAGGCAAACATCAAAAAAAGTTAATAATCAATTCTTCAATAGTAGGCAAGGGAAATAAACAGGGTAGAGAGCCTAGTCACTCAGTCCAAAGAGCACACTCAAAGCAGAAAGGGTGAAGAGCAAAAGAGCAAGCGAGACAGAGAAAGCGAAGGGGGAGGGGAAGTCAGCCAGAATGTACCATGTGCTCTGGGTGTTGTGCAGCAACACCAAAACCTGGTGTAGCTATAACCACACCGCCATAATCCAAAGAACATTACAATACAGTATACATTAGCAGAAAGGTGAAACATAAAGAATCAGTACATAAAAATGGGTTCATAAAACACCACAATCTGAATAGACCAATATAACCTTCGATCACTCAAATTTGCAAGTATTTTTGATTTGTGTCCCAATTTAAGTAACAGCACACCAGAAATACATGTTCGTTTATCCCATTTTGACTCTGTCCCCAATACTAGCAATTAAAAGACAGACCAGCTGAAATATACACACAATGCTCACAAGATGGTGCAACACTGAAATCTGCTCTCATGACCACCACACTACCCTTAACCTGAAATGTAAAAAACAGACACGCAAATAGTCCTGATCCAAAATCCAAGACCATAAAGATCAAACTTCGACAAATCATCACTTCGCCCAAACACTGCATTTAAAGAAAACAGACTTGAACAGCACAAGATGACGATACAAACGATACTAAATAGGACTAACAATCGCACGTACAACGCTACACAAAACACAAACCGCGAAAACCATGAAAATGGTCAACAGTTGCTATATAGCGGTAAAAAAGAGAATTATAGTCTTTGCATATCTAGGGAATACATAACTAAATGCTGAATGGCAAAAGGTATTTGCAAAAAAAAGAAATTATAACCTTAGTGAGCTTCAGACGTAGGCCATGAGGAGCAAGAATGCGACTAACAAGCCTTCCTCCTGCTCACCCTATATATAGGCGAGAGGGTGAGAGAGAAAGGGAGTTCAGCAAGGACTGTACCACGTAAGCATAGGGGTGGAGCATATTCCGTGCAACATTAGAGCACAGTGTAGCAACAGTCGCACAGTCACAATCTTAGTGCCTAGACAACAACATAAACAACTGCAAAGTGGAGCAGTGTGAAAGGGGATCTCTCTGCACATAGTCACTGGAACCTGAGTACAGAGAAACACCATTTTAAAAGCGGTGCTTTATGCATTGTAAAAAATTATTTACAATGTGGAGACAAATGTAAACACTACAAATCTTTCACTATAAAATGAAAAAGATAAATAGATGATAAAGCAGGAATTATCCCCTCCCCTGCTACAGCAGTCTGCATTGAGAAAACAGGATGGAAAATTACTGCTAGTCCAAGACCATACCAATTTCACAAAGCAGGGGGTAACAGGATATGAAACTCTGACTCAACACAAGAGGGAGTAAGACAGATATGTTCATATACTAGAAAGCAGAATATATTACAATTACAAACCTGTTTGTCTGTCATTGGATTAAATAGGTGCTTATAAATTTTATTATAAATCAGGCCTCTTATTATACTCACATAAACGATGAAAAATTTATTATTGCTATTCAAAGAGCATACCATTTTTGCAAAGCAGAGGTGAGGCAAGAGGCAATTCTGACTAAACTTAAAAACAGACAAAGGGGCACCATAAACTTTGGTGTGGGGGGCTTAATTCAAGACCTTTCAGTAGATTAAGGGCACGAGGAAACCTCAAGATATTATCGTAATCCGATGTAACCGTCATAACTTCAGACCATTAAAAACTACTAAGTACCCCGATGGCAGACGTGTGTTGATAGTGTTTCTTAATTTCCTTGTTCTGCTCAACGTGTCTAAGCAATTCCTTATGAGGTAGTAACTAAACTAATTGTGGTTTAAAAAATAAGGGGGGGGGAGGGGGAGGGGTACTAAGCATATATAATAAAGGAGAGATCAAATTACACTGAATGATCAATGTAAATATAACACTTGTTTACCAATGGGAAATATGATGGCATATTTTGTCAAAGCAAGCATTTTGTCCTGAGCTGGGCACCAGTCCATCACGAGGCTGGGTAAGGCTGAAGGATGATCACACCAGCCTTCTTTCCTCTGCACCACCCAAGCACCAAACAAACTTTTCCACATCAAAACAGTGCAATCATAAGCGTGGTCATTGTTCAGTTACAACAAATGAAGGATAGTCAAACAAAGGCAGTTTCCAAATACACAAGTGGAAAGAAAGTTTCTTCAACACTGGGCAACTATCAATACGATGGCATACCTCCATGATAATCACTTTCTTTTACCATGGAACCTCCTTCCCTCAAATAAAGCCAATTAATTCTGGCCTACCCTTTATATATTGGCAACTGACTCTAATCATGTTATACATTGCAATGGATGGTTGTCTAAATCCAGATCAGCAGGGATTTGCTTACACGAGCTATTACAAGTAGGTTAGATATGGATCAGACACTGAAATCAACACTAGGTTTGCACTTGGACCTGAAGTTAGGTCTAGCGAAACAAACGATCTTCACTATTGTGGCAATGACCCAGTTTACACTTGATCGTTTCACGTGTCTTCAGCATCATGTTAGTATCTCTAGAGGGATAAGCCTATAAACGTGAATGTGTAATTCTGATCCTTCAAACTACTTTTGTGGTTGGTTTGAACCCGTATTAAAGAAGAACTACAATCATGTAAAATCGCAATCTTTGATAACCAATAACCAGTTTTCACAAATTAAACGGTGAACAACACAGGAAGTGGGTGGTCCAGTGTTATCAGTTGATTTACATTTTACACAGGATACAGCAATCAGGTCTTGTATCTAGATTGTACCCTGTTAAAATTTCAACCATGTGCATTTACGCTTAATAGTCAAATGCATGTTAAATACATGGCAACAGTGCATCTCAAACCTCCTCCTGAAGTGGTTTGAGCCCTTATTCATATTGCATATAAAATCATCGTGGTTGCATTTACTTTTGTGTGACCTAAACGTATTCAGAACGTAAACGTATCTTCAATAAATGAAGAAATTTTCATATTCATTTCTAAAGGCTAAGCAGTCCTTGTGCTTACAAAAATTTCTAGCTATTATTTTAAGCTTGTTGTATTACAGACTAACATAAGTGCTGAGATCCAGGTTGCAACGTAAAATGGTAAAAGTAGGCCATGGGGAAAAAATACCAAGCTGGGCTTTGATTGGCTCTACATTTGTCTTGGGAGTGACTGCAGAAAAGGAAGTCGGGGGCAGGGGACAGAGGGGGAAAACTGCCGTCTGGGTGCTATTCCTTATGCTGCTATAAAGGAAAAGTGAAGAGCTAATCTTACGTGTGATTAAAAAATTTAATCACCTTGCTTGTTTAATTTGGTAGTAACTTCAGGCTACTGCAGATGACGTTGCACAAGGATGACTAGGCTACAAATACCTGTGGAGTGAGTGATAGCATTCATAGATTGTGAAGAGGTGGTACAGTGTAGGGAATGTCTTGTACGATGTTTGGAAAACTGGTTGTAAAGCAGAGGTTAATGATTAACAAAAAGGAGTGGAGTGCCACAGGATGTAGCTGAATTTACCGTCATATCAAAAGCATACAGTCATACAAGTTTATCAGCAGTGGCAAAATTCCCAGTGTACAATCATTTTTTTTCCAGTGTGGCCAAAAGGCAAAACTGACAGACAGGAACCGTAGAAGAATTTTGAAGTATTGTTTCTGGGAGTCATCACAGGTCCTTCACAACCAGGTTTTGCTGGACAACCAGGTTTTACCTCTGGTTCATTATCTCACCACTATCACCATCTCGCCACTAACATTCAGATCTCTGAATTCCAAGATGACAATTCTCACACTCATAGAGCACAAGTGTGACAGAACATGAACATTCAGGAGCAGTCACATCTGGAATGGCCCAGAAAAACCCCAGATGTCAGGGCCGGTATCCAAGAAATCTGACAAAACTGAACAATTCTTTAAGGAAAGAATGACTGAACATGGATCACCAACATCTAGAAACTTGTCCAATCCATGCTAAAATCAAATTTCAGCTCCTTATTCCTGCTCATGGAGGTATTACATGCAATTAGGTATGTTTCAATCAAAGGTGATCATTTTTTTAAAATCCAGTAAGTATATATTCATTGACATGCAACTAACTTGCACACTAAGCTACAAAAAATATATAGCTGAAAGAATTACTCCTCAAACATAACCAAGCATTTTGCCACAATCTTTCATTCACAGATTTTACACTGCAAAAATCTACTTTAAAAAATAAGAAAAATATTCTTGTTCTGTTGGCAGATAACGATTACTTAAAAAATAAGCAAAATTATCTTAAAACTAGAAAAAAACAAGTAATTTTTGCCTTAAAATAAAAAATTGTCTTGCCTACAAGTAATTTTTGCCTTAAAATAAAAAATTATGTCGCCTATATTTAGGCAAGACAATTTTTTATCTTAAGGCAAAAATTACTTGTTTTTTCTAGTTTTAAGATAATTATTACTTAAAATAAGCAAAATAACTGCCAACAGAACAAGAAAATTAAGTAAAATGAAGTATTATTTTTCTTATTTTAAGTTTTTTTTTTCTTAATTTTTTAAGTAGATTTTTACAGTTTATATAACACACAGCTAATTAAAAAGTTAAATATCACGTTAGTATTCAAATGCTACTAATCTTAAACAAGCTCACACTTTCCCCCCTATTCTCGGACACCCCAAATTTTGCATTACCAAGTGTCAGGAATGAGTTATACTCAACTTACTATAGGAAGTTTACTGGAGCAAACAAAGAAAGCTAAAGAAATCGCTAATTCAAATAAATGCATACTCTCTAATGTAAAAGCACTGTTGAAACCAGAAAATTCAGTGTCCTGTTCTGCTCATGTATTTAGCATTCTTACACAGCACAAATGGCTAAAGTGTGACTACAATACAAGTCTGAGAAAACAATGTACATAAACGCAAGTATAGCGTTTAATTTGAGTAAATAGAGCCGTGGCAAATCTTAGCCAATCAGAAACATGGAGTAAAAACCAGCCTGAACCAGCTGAAACTTGTTCTACTGACAACAAACAACTGACCTATTCTATTATCTTATCCAATTCCACAAGCTCTTCTCTGAAAAAAAGAAAACACTTGGATGTTATGGGAATACATTTGAATTTTACAACAAATATTTTAAGCTCAATTCTCATTATTTCCAGAAGTCCTCAATAGAGACCTATGGAAATGGATAATGCATGTATTATTTGTCCTTCAGCAGTCTACTCTACCGGTGACCTTGTCATATTGTGTAATTAAATGTATAGTCTGATGATTAATCCAAACATGTCGTCTGCGTTTTGTTTAAATTAAGCTAAACAGGAACTCTACAGCACAGACAACCAGTTAAGTCACATGGAGCACATTTAAGGCGGCCAAGCACAGCATATCCAGAAACCTAAAAAGCACCAGCATTTGTTCTTGTTTGATGCAGATACAATGTGATCAAATTAAGACAAGGTTCTTTTCAGAGCTCCACCCACAGTCAGCCATTTACTGCAAGCAACTAGACATGCAGTAACACAAAATGGCCACCACCTTAGCTTGGCAGTTGTGCAGTGACTGCAGACACTCCCACTGTCCTGATTTGGGTTACGCTTCATCAGAGAGGCTCCACTGATCCTACCCTGACGGCTGGAATCACAATTCTCGTATACTTGCAATCATTCCCATGCCCACCTGGTCTCCCCTTTCAAAATTAGTTTAGGTTTATCATGATCAATTTCCCTGTCTGACTACTAAATAAATGTTGACCTGTGGTTTTGTCAATCGTAGCAAATTACAACAGGAAATAATCTGCCTTTTACGTTGCAGCCGTAAACAGCTGCTCAAATAGTTCAAGGTTTAGCATGTGTATTTTTACTGCCATGAATATTACTTGTCACAAGTTGATGGTTTGCTTACATTTTTATTGCTTTGAATATTGATTTAATTTCCATTAACTACATCCATAAGTAGGAACTACGTTAATTTCTATGTTACGCATGGACACTTAGGTGTTGCAATTATCTCTGCCAAAATGAGATATGAAATGGAAAAGTTTGTACTCTGCTTAACAAGAGCCAGCTTGACCAACATATACCTCGAAGTGCCAAGCACCAGTCAATTGACCACTGGGACTTTTAAATAGTAGTGCTGCGCTGGTCTACTTAGTGTTTAAAAGGTGATAATGAATAGCGTTGAGTCCGAATGGCGTATTTTTCTAAAAATAGCATGCTCAAATGCGCATGCACGCGAAAGTAAGGTCCCTCGGACAAACGTTTGTGCGAGGGCTTTTTTTTTTTGCGTCCGAAACTCGTCATCAAAACCACTTAGAAATGGTCACAACAAAGAATTGCAGTTATGGATTTTGCGGGAGCGATTCGTGATACTCCCATAAGGACTATATGAAGGGATTAACATTGTTTCATTTGTAAAACCTCGTCGCGTGTGGACGACCAGAGCTTCACACACAAAAGAGTAAAGGAGGACATTTATATATGCTCTAAACACTTCGTCAGAGAAGCAGAGCCTACTGATAAACACCCCGACCCGATACCAGCTACATAATACACCAGAACAGGTTGGTTTTTTTACTGTTAATAAGTCAGTAACATGGCTAAACATAAACCCAGAAGTGGTGATGAAATGTGCGTGTTCTGTCAAGTTGAGCTACTTTACGGATCTGCGCATGCGCAGATGAAAAGTTTGGCCCTTTGTTTCCATGCCGACAGAACAGTGTGTATAGCAGTAGCCATGCTGAAGTGTTTGTTCGAAACTTCCTTGTCAGTCGTGACGTCATTCGGACTCAACATTCTAGTGTTCTAGTGGAGTGGGACTCATTCCCTCAACTATGTTCAGCCAGCAAGGTTTATGGTCATATTTCATTTAAGACATATTTTGGTTCTACAGTGTGTAATTTGTAATGTGTACTTGTAATGGAAGAAGCACTCTGCTGTTTATTTCCTTTGTTTTGATTAGGTACTGGCAGTCACTGTTCTAAACCACTGGAAAAAAAATGGCACTCGGCACAGCTAATTAGCAAACTTCGTGAAACACCCCAGCTTCCAAGTGCCAAAGCATCAAAAGTATCCCTCCAATAAAAATGATAAAAATATCAAATAAAAATTCATTTTAAATACATTTCTATTGGTTGTTGAGATATTTTATTTTATAAATATTTATAAAGTCACTTTATAGGTGCACTTTGCAGTTCTACAGTTAGAGACTGCAGTCCATCTGTTGTTCTATATAGTTTATTCGCCTTCTTTAAACACTGTTCACTCATTGTCCACTTTATTAGAGACATTTACTTTATTGCTCCACCTTGTAGATGACATACAGTAGGTCATCTCTTGTTGCACAGTTTCTGTTAGTCATCCTGTAATCCTTCATCAGGGCTCACAGGATGCTGCTGGCTGGAAACTTTTAAGTGCTTGACTATTCTTAGGCCAGTTCTCAACCCCAGATGATACTGTGGTGTTTAAAAATGACAGCAGTGGTGCTCTTGTCACACCACCACATCAGTGTCACTGCAATGATGAGAATGACCCACCACCCTAATAGTACCTGATCTGTGGTGGTCCTGTGGGAGTGACCTGATCACTGAAGAACAGAGTGAAAAGAGGCTAACAAATTATTCAGAGCAACAGATGGACCGCAGGCTCTAATTGTAGAAGACTCTATTTGCTCTTCGGCTTTATTACCCCTGTATAAAACGTCTCCTTGTAAACTATAAAATTTGTATTTATGTAAAATATATTAAAGGATGTATCTTAATAGTTTCAAGAGATAGTATAAACAATTAGAGTTGAAATTTTATTCGTTGCTATATAATTCCATCAATATGTGCTTCTGCACTATGAAAAATGCCTGGTAGAATT
>JAVSBU010341096.1:0-10608 GCA_033118015.1 Loricariichthys derbyi | reverse complement strand
TACGTAATGTTATGGTTCCGGCAAAAACTCCCGGAAAGATTCAACATGTTGAAACTTTTTGTGCGACCAGGATTTTTCCCCCGGTCTAGGCCACGCCCACCACCGGTTAATTCGTAAGCGTGCAGGTTTTACAGGAACAATCCAGGATATAATTCGGAAGTTTCAGTAAGCCAAATCTCGGTTAACTCGGCCGCAACCGTGTATGTGTGAACTAAGCTGAAAGAAGAAGAAGAAGAAGAGTTGTATCCCTACGACTGATTGGTTAGGGGTAACTGTTGTGCCCCTCTAAATTCTATGTGCCCCAGTACGAGTAGTCTAGAAACGCCCTGGATTTAAACAGTGTTCAATCGCTACTGAGGGGACCAAAGTGTGCGAATCTGGGACTGTTAGCCTAGCGGTTAAGGTACTGGACTACAGACCAGGAAGTTCAAATCCCACCTCTGTCAAGCTGCCACTGCTGGGTCCTAAAGAAAGGCCCTTAAACCACAATTGCTTAGATTGTACTGGCTGTAAGTCACTCTGGATAAGGGCGTCTGCTATATGAGATAACTGTAATGTACTTTCCGAACTTGTATGGTAGATGAGTACTGCAGCTTTAAGCTGGGCTCCAACCTCTCACCCCAATAAACCAGTTGTTCCTCTCTCCGCCCTATTTCACTTTCCACCACCCATTTTCACACACAGTGCTGAAGAGGCTGCACGTGTGAGAGCTGTAGCTCGCTCGGTAAATATCACACTGATTCGAGCCATAAAGAACGGACAGCGCTATCTACCTGCTGTAACTACATTAGCGAGCGCCGTGTGTTGCAAATCAGCTACAAATAAACATGGCAGATCCGATGACACAATCTCATCAGATATCGTCGTCGCAGGGACTGAACGATGGACACACCAAAGACTCCAAGTTTTCCGGTAAGAACTAACAATCGAGTTGAACAGAGATCATTAGAGGTGTTGGATGATAGTGAATAATCAAGCAATCTGTTTGTCTGCTTAATACAATGTGTTGTCTTCCCATTTTCACTGCATTTATAGGAACAAAACGCTACGTTTAACTTTATACAACTGCAAGTCTCGTTAGCTTACTAACTATGCTATGCAGGGCGCATTAAAATGATCAACTCTATATATTTACGCACCGTTACACTCTTATAAGTGAGCTAAACTCGTAAGTTTGAGGCCCAGACTTCGTTAGGAACATATTTCCTAAGTTGGGCTGTGCTGCGCCTCCTCTAATCTGCACTGCGGTGCTAAAATGAAGCAGCAGCCTTAGAGCGACTGTGCGCATGCGCGTGTGTCATGACGATGTCTAGCTATATTATCAACGGTCAACACACCAAATATGCGTTTCTATAATCCAGAGCTTTATTGAGGTCTGTGTCCTGGTTTAATGCAGTTCGATCACGTGAGTCTCAGTTGATAATTAGAGAGAGAAACCTCGGTTCGTTGTGATCCGCCAGCCTGCTTTAGCCGACTTATAAATAGTCCGTATGGCCTCATTTAATAAACCCTCAGAGGCTCCTAATGTCGGACTCTAATTTTCCCCTATCTTAATAAGCATACAGGTTATGTATCATCTAGCTGAAATGTACAACCAGCTGCCATTTTTCTTTTGTTGTTTGTCACCACAGTTGTCAGTTTGGTTTATTTGTTTAAATACGGTAACACGGCAACCTTACAAACACAAAAGCCTGGTTCTACCGTAATCCGTCTAAAATACGCATCCATCCATTATTAGAAAACCCACCCAATAATTGTTTATAGTTTAGTGTCAAGCAAACCCTTCTTATATCGGTGTTTAACTAATTTTACACATTAGGCTCATCCAGCTTTCTCACCTTTCCTGTAAATCTTTATTCTTATTTGATTGTAGCCGTTTTCATGGCTCCTAGCATTATATGATTGTTGACTTGGTAGTAAATGCATTGTCATGTACAGACAATCAGATAATGCTCAGAAATCAGATTGGGCTTAACCCCCCCCCCCGGTAATCTAATACTAAGGAACATGATCAGGTTTATTTTACTTTATTGTCCATGGAGAGCTGCTGTAGACTCAATTGGTCACACTGTTAAAATAATAATAAAACAAACAGCAAAGAACCAAAGAAGTTGTGTTTTGTATGCTGGTCAGTACTGGGACTGTGGACTAGAAGGTCTAGGGTTCAAATCCCACCTCTGCCAAGATGCCACTTTTGAGTCCTTGAGCAAGATCCTTAAAGTCCCAGTATGTTATAACAATATTTCGCATATGAATAAAACTCGCCTTCTAATGACTTATGATATTCGTTTCTTTATTTTATGCGTTTATTTGACGTAAATCTGGCTATAAATATACCGTGCGCTTGTTTCCCGTTAGCGATCTGCTACGTCATAGCATCACGTGATATGCTATCACGTGATCACATGACTCCAAAGAAGATGGACATAGCAAGTAATTCTGACAGATAGTTACATATTATCGCTTATTTTGAAATAGTTATTGAACATGTCTAAAACACACTTGCTATATTTGATATAAAACAAGACCAATAATGTCTTTTGAATCATCAATTACACTTTAAATGTTCTGTTCGCGGCACACGTCAGTAGTCCGCGGTCCGATGGAAATTATCACATTAAGTGGTCAGTCTGAACACTTAGGAATCTACGAGGGGTTTCCCCAAAGTTATTTCTTCTAAATGCCTTTATACCAACCAAAATCTGACTGAATTATTCAGTATGGGCATATAATGGATCTAACTACGAGGTGTTAGATTTTTACCCATTAAAAAGTTATTGCATAACATACTGGGAATTTAAGCTACAGTTGCTTAGATTGTAAGAATGAATCAAGTCGCTCTGGATAAGGGCGTCTCCTAAATGCCATAAATGTAAAATGTAAAAGTTCCATGTTGGTCCAAGTTGGATTAAGCTTGTTGTTTAACTTATTGCTGGTTTGGTAACATTTCATCAGCTGGTGAATTTGAATGGTCTTGTTGGTTTTGCTGATAAAGCTGGTTGACTGGCGTAACAGTGTTCAAAATATAACACATGCTGGTCTTTGCTGTTGTTTTTATCAGGATGGGTGGCACTTTGTGAATCAACTAGTTAATTAGTTAAACTATTGATCCCGTATCCTCAATATTCTAAAGACAGTAAACATCAATTCTAGATCATTCAGCCCCATTCTCAGTTTAATTATATTAGTAATATTTAATTAAGTGATTAAATCTATATTAAATAAGTAATTAGTGTTTTGTTTTTTAAATCACCTAACAGTTAGTAAATGGTCGAGTTATGATTGACCGATAACACTGAATTTCATTTAGTGTAACCAATATTAACAAAGTATATACAAATGTATTTACTATAAGTAATCTAGAGATTGTTTAAAGTATAAATGAGAATATGAGTAGGTTATATGCAATTATGATGCCATTTTGTGGAAGTACTTGTCCATCCATGGACTTTGGTATTTTAGTGGAGTCTGGGACTAATCTCTGCTGATGCAGGTCACCTGTATACATTTGTACAATATAATCTAGCACTTAAGTAGTGTAATAAAAGAAACAATGGTTGTTACATGATTGTCTTTCAATAGCATGTCTGAAGTTCTTCAACTGTTTTTCTAACAGCATGCAATTGTTACATTTATTCACTTAAGCTGGTTTGATAGGACAGGACACTTTTCACAATTGTTGTGTTTTTTTACTTCATAATTATAAGTGTTTGTTGTGGCATTAGGTATTTTATCAAACTTTGTGTGTTTAGAGACTAAACACAAGGTGGGTAATGTCATCTATTGTGTTTTACCATATAATACAAAGAATGCAGCCTGATCTGAGTGTTTCTTCACAGGTCCGGTAAGAATGTTACACACTATGAATAATCTAGTTACTGGGCAAACAACAGTTTTTATCAGAATTCCCAAAATGTGCTTGAATTTGTTAAAATTTAATAAAAGTTTAAAAAGT
Source organism: Loricariichthys derbyi (assembly GCA_033118015.1). Lineage (NCBI taxonomy): Eukaryota > Metazoa > Chordata > Actinopteri > Siluriformes > Loricariidae > Loricariichthys > Loricariichthys derbyi. The sequence goes on along the minus strand of JAVSBU010341096.1, from coordinate 6,653 downwards.
TAGTAGGCAGTTTGCACAACCAATTGAATTAATAGAGTAACTGCAAAAAAATTAATGATCTGACAGACTGTGTGCATGTAAGCATTGGTTAACGGTAATAGGTATGTTATGACTAAGATTTTTTTCCTCGCCACCATTTCACAGCAATAACTGTGAACCATGTTCACACACAGGCAAATTTTTTCGTGGCTGCCGTGGGTAAAAAAAACCGCATAAACCGAAAGGAATATATGCAAATTTAGCCCTGCCCCTAGCCCAAACTGTATGAATTCAGGGCTTTTTAATATTACTATAATAGATTTTCCTTGTGATATTATTAAATTTTCATGATATTAATATAATATTATAATAATATAATAATATTAATATAATATATTAATAAATGTCTCAAACAATGTCTATATATAACAATAAATCAAGCAATACCTGAGACTAAACATTTGTGGTATCTGTTGATCAGTCCTGCACACCAGCTTGGAGGAATTGCTACAATGTCTCATGAATGCAGAGGAGAAACTTGTATCCGACAGTGGAAATGACATTTCTATGGCATTTATATCTTGGAAATGGCACGAAACCCCTCGGCAGACCACAAATCACCCTCGGCAGGTCTCGACAAACCATGACAAAGCGTGAAATCGTGGGTCTCGAAGACAAGCTACAGTATTTTCAAACAGGTTAGATAATTCCGTGGTTTCACCGAATTTAGGCTACACCCTCCCAAAAGCAAGCAAAAAGCTGGGAGAAGCCTCGACACGCCCTCGACACTCTGTGTTAACTCGCGAAATCACACGAAAAGGCCTCGCCATGACAGCCACGACAAAATTCGCCTATGTGTGAACGTGGCATAACAGGTTAATAATCTTATCATAATATGCCCCTTAATTAACAATTCTGTCTCCCTTTCTGATCTGAAAAATATGACATGTTGGAGATATGATGAGTATGAGTCTTACTGAAGTAGCTTTATTAGCCAACATAGTTCTATGTTTTATAGGTTAGCCCTCACTGATGAGATTCAAGTTGGCATAATGCCAATACCTGACGTAGTACTCTGATGCTCACCATCTGTGCCAAACCAGGCTTTTCTCAGGCTTGGCCTGACCTTTTTTGGGCCCTTTGGTGTCAGTAACCCAAGTTAACATGTTGGTGTGTACAGTGGGCTGTATTGGCTGTTTACCACTGCAAATATTGCACTCCATTTCATCAGGAAACCTTTGGTCCCTCATGTGTTAATATGTCAGCACTAAACTGCTTGGTGTGATCTGCACAACATGATACAACACTGCTGACTTTAAAATGACATAATGCACATATTACTGGATACATGTTAATATGTGACATCTTTTAAGGGTTTCTACTAAAGCTGACACAACGTTAGATGATAAATAGTTGTGATAAAAACTAGTGAAAGTTAATTTTAACATTTCCAAGCTGGACCAAACAGCTGATGTGAACATGATGAAGTCAGCAGTAGTTTACCTTACCTTTTCAAATCTTAAGGGGACGTTACGGGTATTGCTCACTCTACCATTGGTGGCAAATTGGCAGAGTAAGAAGTTGAGCTTACAATCTTGTGATTCCTGTACGTATGTTTCTGTTGGTTAGTGGTTGCAAAATCTTATCCATGTGGGGCTGGTGTGACTGCAGGTTTTCATTCCACTCAGACAGAGCAACAACTTTTATAAGTTATTTAAAGCCCAAGATGGAAAAAAGATAAGTTGTAGCAGGTGGAGCTCCTGCTTAGCTGCAATTAAAACTTATGGTGGCTTAAATTTGCAGATAGGTTTTCACATCCTGGTGTTTCTGTGTGAACCAAGATTATAGTGGATTAAATATACCCGTCTCAGATTATGTAGGTTGGCAGTAGATCTAATACCTCACAACTTCAACTTCTGTGTTTCTTCTTAGCTTTAAACCACAAGATACAGGACCTTGCTTTTCGCGCCTGCTGATGTACTGACCTAGATTTATAATTACAATTTATCTTTTCACTTCAGTGATAAAAGGCAACAAATTAAGTACGAGAAATGATATTCTGAAACGTTATAGCATTTTCCTCTACTTTTGTGGTTTTAATTTATTTAGTGTTTGTTTAAACACATGTTCATAGATTTTGTTTTAGAAGAATAATGTGGAACAATAGAAAGTAATTCGTATTGCTCATTTATTTTGTCATCCTAAATACAAAACCATATGGCATTAAACTTTTTAATAAGATCAGTTAATGTATTGCATAACTAAACTGCACCAGGTTTGTTATTACATTGTTTAATTAGATAACACTTGCTTTGTGTTAATTACTTCTGTATTATTTCTGTGCTGTTGGTAAAGTTTACCTCTACAGATTCAGATCACAGGTAGTTGCCATGTCAGATACACGATGTGACACATACAATCCTATGCATAAAACTTTATTCCAATGGATCTCTGACATATTGAATATGCAGGAGAGAGGACATACCCATAGGTTTTTTTAATTAAGTGTATTGTGATCATCATATTATACACCAATCAGTCATATCACTAAAACAACCTGCCTAATATTGTCAAACCATGGACTCCACAGGAGCTCTGAAAGTAGTCTTAATCAGCAGATGCTTTGTGTTTGTCCAGCACATCCCATAGATGGTCATCAGATTGAGATCTGGCAAAGTTTGAGGCCAAGTCAAAGCCCTTGAACTCTCATGTTTCTCATTCCAAACCATGAACAATTTTACAGTGTGAGAAAAGCAGGAAGAGACCACTTCCGTTGGGAATATCAGTGCCTTGATGGGATGTCATTGGTCTGCAGCAAAGTTGATATATATGTTTGTGACCCAATAATCCCCTTTAATGAATGTTGATCAGGAAAATAAAGCAAGCAGATTTAATTCTGAAGTACCTTCTTACCACTACCTGCATCATATACTTATACCGTATTTTCTGGACTATAAGGCGCACTTAAAATCCTTTAATTTGATCAAAAATTGACAGTTCACCTTGTAATCCCTTGCGCCTTATGTATGGATTCTGATTGTGCTTACTGACCAATTTTATGTTGTACACGGTGCTCAAAAATCTGTCAAAATGTTTTAGAATGGCTTTAGTAAGCAACGACGCCAAAGCGCTTGATGGATTTTAGGAGCATTACAGTAACCAGAGTCAGGGTGTTTGTTGTGAACTCAAAATGGCACCCGTTAAGAGACACGATTATGAAGTGGAGTTCAAACTCAAGGATATAAGGTACATAATAGAACATGGAAACAGAGCAGCTGTGAGAAATTTCAACATTAATTAATCAATGGTGTGGAAGTAGAGAAAGCAAGAAGATGATTTGTGCCAAACACCAAGACTAAACAGAGAAGACCAAATTCTGAGTTTCAGAGGGAACAAAACGTGATGGCCACAGTTAGAGGACGTTATTGAACAGAGAACAGCAGGTAGAAGCGTCTCTACAGTCTCTTTTCAAACTTTCACGAAGGACTGAATCATCACTGAACAACTAAGTAACAGCAATGAGACTCTGATAATAACGAGAGAGATCCAGATATGCTTGATGCTGAAAACACTCAACTATTTACCTTAGACACTGAAGATGATGGATTTAATGGATTAATGGAGTAATTAACTGAAAAAAGTGAATGTATTGTTTTTTCTATTTTGTCTTACAACTGAACAGAGTTGGGAGTTATTGTGAATTATCTGAATAAAGTTTGATTTATTTGACTGTTTTGTTTCGCTGAATGCGCCTTATGTGTGGAGTTAGATCCATTCATTCATTCTGCGCTTTATAATCCGGTGCGCTGTATAGTTTCGAAAATGCGGTAATTTTGTTCATTGCTTAATTGTGGAATAATAGTTGTTTATTTATAGTGTTGCTTTTTAGTGCCGGAGGAAACAGCTGGTACATATGATGAACAGAATCCTTCAACAAACAAACAAAACATCACTACAGTAACAGGCAGCCACATGAACAAAATCTCCTGCTCTATTGTATGATAATGTGTGAGCATTATTGAATGTAGGAGGGATTTTTAATAGACCGGAGCTAAACATGAATAATCCAATAGGAAAAGGATGTGTGGAACTTGGGTTTGACTGTATAATTTTTTTTCAAACAGAAAGGCAACTAGAAATGACAAACCACACTGAAAACTGGAAATGAGCTGAATTTTAACTGGAGATTTGAAATATCATGTGAGATTAAAAAAAATGTAACACTGGGTCCAGGTTACAAAATCACTTTTAAAACAATAGCATCTCTGTATAATCTGACTTGTCAGCTTCTGATATCTGTACTCAGAACAGTATTGGCACTAACTCCTGTACTGAAAACTTGGTAGCCTTCGAGGGTTATCGTAAAATGAGTGATTCACTGCTTTTAACCATTGGGAGTTTAACTACTATTGATAGGCCAGCAAATCATAAATTACCTGATTCAGGATTTGAAATCAGAGTATAGCTACAGCTTGTACCTGCCTTGATGCAGTCAGCATATGTGCATTGTGAAAGCATTAGGCCAAGTAAAAAAATTCCCAGTTTCGAAAAATCGCCTGATCACATAGAAAAATCGCCGCCGCATAGAATTTTTTCCTTTAATTGCAAGAAAATGTCTGAAACCGCTAGAAAAAAATGTCAGTTTGTCTTGGCGGTCCTCGTGGAGCAATGCCCGGCAAAGGAGGAATTATGTTTAATATATGACGACGATCACAACGATGACAATATGGCTGACCATGACTGAGAAGTGTGTAACTGAGTGGAACAGTGGACTTATAGAACATGTGAAAAATGCTAATTTTAGTTCATAAAATACAGGCTTAGTTATGACTTTCTGATTATTTAAGCCTGCTGTACCACTCTGAGCCTCAATACGTTGATTTGAAAATTGGGACAGGTACATTCTTGGGTGATTCCAAGACTATATCAGAAAATAAAATAAATAAATAAATAAAATCCTCATGCCTCATTGGTATTTTGGAAAAGTTCTGATGAGAAACCGGGATTTTTTTTTTACTTGGCCTTATGACTGATTAAACTAGAATCTATAGAACTAGGCTTACTGGGGTGTGTGCAAATGAAACTGGATGATGCATAGGGAGGTCCTGGGTGCGTCCTGTAGTAAAGACGTTATAAAAGAGGTGGGAATGTTGTGTGGCAAGTATGTAGTCTTAAACTGCAGCTAGTTTGGCCTGCACTGACTAAGGTGTGGCCGAGTCTCAAATGCCTTCCGGTAGCAGTGTCATAAGCAATGTAACTCACCCTGTTGTGACTGCTGAATTGCAAGATGAACCTGTTCCCTCCAGAAGTTTAACCAAAACTGCCTTTATGGCAGTTTGATCCATTTTGGATTGGCAAAATAGGCTTAAATCATGGTAAAGCTTCTGGGCTTTGCAGTTATACATTTTAAAATAAATATGTGAAATGAGGCGGGTTATTACAGCTCGGTTTTCAATAGTATCTTGATTAAGAAGTGTAGTTAGAACACGAATTCCCTGCGTAGGTTACATAATACTCATGGTGCATTGTGTGGGTGCTTGTTTTGGATCAGACATTGAAAACAATGGATGGGATGTTCTACAGCAATTGTGGACATATTTCGGCAGTGGTTACTGATTTATGGAGAAAGCTTTTAGAATGTATTGTGAATTAATGAGACAAGGTAACTTAAATGTTAGGGTTGTTTTTCTGCTCTGTCCTGTGTTTGGTTGCAGTAGCTGATGGTGTAACATCACGATTACTTGTAAAATGTGTAGATAGAATGGGATGCTTTGCTTGAATGTGATTGGTCAGGTGAGCTTTTGTCTGGTTGGTTGTTGCATGGATATCTTCTTTTTCAATTTGTAGAGTATAAGGATACTAACTTCAATTTTCCTCTCATTCTTCCTGTCCTTTTATTTTATTTTATTTTTTTCAGATTCCTTTTTTCCCTCTTCGCCTGTATCTCTCATTCAGTCTCCTCAAGGCAAGTGTATAGTTTTCTTATGCTGCTCACCTGCTTTTCTACCTTGTTATCTTCTTCTGTTGCATCTCTTAGTGTACCATCTCTTGCTCAAATGCTGCTATGGCGCTCTCAGTCCTGGTCTGTAGTGCCCACCCTCTACATAGAACATTACGTAGTCAAAGCGGACGTGTTTTGAATTTTAGACTACTTCAATGTTGGGGCAATAATCTGAAGCAGAGGACTGGAAGCTACTGATTGCTTCATTAAAGCTAATTTCGTACTCAAACCAGAGTATGTCTTCTCTGCAATTGTTCATGTTTTCTATGAATTCGAGTGTCCTCTCCTTCAGTATGTCTGCTCATAACTTTGTACCAAAGTGTAAATTAATTAAGATGCTAAGTTTCATCCATATGTCAACTCAGTCCCTGGCAACCCCAGTGACAGTGTAATATGACCCTCCCAGTTTCCACTGGTGCCTCTAACAGCACTGCATCATGGACACATGGCAGGCATGTCCTATCTATTAACAGCCAGTTTGATTTGGAACTGCCCATGATTACTTGTCTGCTCCTCCAGCACATTTAAAGTCCCAGCATGTTTTACAATCAAATTATATAGGGTAAAAACCTAACACCAGTTAGATCTGTTATATTCCCAGACTGAATAATTCAGTCAGATTTTGGTTGGTATAAGGCATTTAGAAGAAATAAATTGGGGAAACCCCTCAGAG
>JAVSBU010341086.1:0-10609 GCA_033118015.1 Loricariichthys derbyi | reverse complement strand
GCGTGGGATTCGAGGTACAATCATGACACTCTGGAATGTATACGGCACCTGGCGAGGTTTAACAGTAGGATAATTTGTATACTATTCTCTGCCCCCTTTTTTACTTGAATTTAGTGGTACATGTCGTGGTTTTTTGACCCACAATAGCCCAGGCCAAAATACTGCTATGTGAGAATGGGGTCTTAACAGATATACAATACTTAAGACTTTAGTGATACTCTATGACAATGTATTCAGAGTAAAAAATACTTGAATACTTGCAGTAAAATGCTTAACCTTATCTTAATGAATTGAAGCTTAAATTTAAACTAATGCTTAAAGGGTAAATTTAAACTGATGCCTTAAACCTATGAAACTTCAGCTGTTGAATTCCTGTAGCAATAAATGAAAAAAAAAATGATTATAAGAAAATAGACAATGCAGACTTTTAAAACCATCATAGCTGCATATATCACACACCTTCTATTAGTTTGATGTCATCTAGATTACCTCCATTTCTCTGTTCTAGATTTCCTTGCTAATGCCCATCCTTTTAGAGGTCTTCTAATTCAATCTGCTCATCCTACAGGTAACCTGGCATTGGGTACAAATCTGGAGGATTAAGGTATGGGTCATAATCAACAATTGACTGTTTATCTATGTGATAGTGTCTGGCCTGCAACAATGGCGTTTGGAACATTATTTGTTTTGCAAACTTCTGAGTGATTCGTTTTCTCACAACCGGAACACAACAGCAAAAAATTAACATGAAGACTACTATCCCTGTTACTGCAGTCATCCCTAACTTTAAAAGCATTTCCTGCCATCCCCCAAACAGATTATAAATCCAATCCCATATCCCAACATCTCTTCCTGCATTCTGTACCATTTCTACCTGCAACCTTTTTCAATTTATTCATTGCTTTAGGAAATGTCCCCGCTGATGCTGTATTATTTGGAATAAACGTGCAACATTCCTTACCAAACCTTGCACACACTCCTCCCTCCTTAGCCAACATCCAGTCCAGGGTTAACCTATTTTGCCATGCCATTTTCCTTGTTGCATTTAACTGCTGACCTAATGCTTTTAATGCTTCATCTGTATAAATGATGAACCTCTGCTGGTTATAGTACAGATAATTAATCCATTCAGTATTTTTGGAGAAATCCACACTAAAATTGACTCTAAACCTGCTTTAATTTTGTTACGTGCATTGTATTGCTCAGGAATACCTCTTGGCTGTCAGATGGCATCCAAGTAAACTGCTGGATCAGTCTGATAAGTCCTTTTTACTCTATGTGTCAGGCATTGCGCCAGGTGTGGGGTTTATACACTATCTGGCAACCTGGAGCAGCCCTGAGTATGGCTTTGAGTGCACAGCTGAGTCTGCCTGGATCTGGTGCCCACATGCATGATTGTGCTGTGCACTGTTATTACCAATCATGATTTTATCAGACTCAGCTGTACGCACCTCTTTAAAAGCAAGTCATGCGGATCATTCCATCATTAATACTGCTACCCCATGGTAAGCTGCAATTTACCATCTTTCAGCCCAGCAATCATTTTGATCTGCTGCGGCTCACACTGCCATTGTGGGGCTTGGTAGATGGGGTTAGTTGATGCATGGATTTCCATCTCTTTATTTGCTAGGCACGTCCTGAGGCTGGTGCACAGATACCGCACAATGCGCACAATCACGGGGTGCACTCACGGGTGCCTGCACCAGTCTCGCTCTTTGGTGCCAGAGAAGGTGAGGGACAACAGTATCCGCCCTTTCTTAGTTGAGGAAGGGCGATGTACAGGCTGGAGCCTGGAGGTAACCGGTAGGGACTTAGTGTGCAGTGTAGGGACAGTTAGCTGCAGCTCTGCACCACCCAGAACCCCCTTGGCACCCCTTGTGCCCCTGTGTGGTCATCCAGGCAGCACCAGACCGAAAGGGTCCACACAGAGGTTCCTCAGGTTCCTTGCTGCCCAATGAGGGTCATTGTCTGGTCATTGAGGGTCACTGTCCCTGCACTGCACCCTTCCGCACCTCACCAGGTCTCCCCTCATCCCGTGGTTGGCCAGTTCGGGACATCTGGCCATAAAACCAGTGTCCACGTAAGTGTGGTTGGTCGGCCCGGTCCGCCGGCCATAAAATCGGGTCCACTTCATCTTGAACGTGTCCTAAGCTGTCCTCACGTGCCCTAGCCTCGTCGGCCTCTGGGGGTTTGCCATTTTGGCTTTTTGGTTTTGTTTTGGGCTTTATTTGTTACTTTGTTTTCGTTCCCTTTTAGTTTCCTTATTTCAGTTGAATAAAGCCTACCCTTGTTCATGAAGCTGTCTGCGTTTGGGTCCTCCTTTAACATCTCGCCCCCACTTTTATAACACTATGTCTTTTTTCTGCATGTATATCTTCTTTTATAATACATATCCTAACTTCCTGTTCTAGCACTACTCTGGCACATAAAGCTATCCAATTACTGGGTAGGTGTGATCTTAGCCCTGCTGTTTTCCCACATTTCCACCAAATATCTGGCAGTTTAACATTTTGCCTTCTAGCTGCTACCCACCCAGCGAACATTGGTGGTCACCGGGCCCTGCTGAAAGACCCAAATAGGGGCAGAGGGACTGGATCCAGGACAAGGCCCCAGGCCTACCATCACTCATGAACCTATAGGCACCCACTGCCAGAACTCCTTTTATGAGTGGCCGGCGCCATTCTGGTCCTCACCTCTGACCTCTTATTGCCGGCGTGGTCCTCATTGGGGGGGCATCTCCTTTACCCCTGCCGGTGGTATTTACCACCCTGGCTGTACCCACACAACCAGGTAGTGGACCCAGGGAGTGCCTCAGGAGGGCTTACGATGCCAGAAGGATTCCTCTATCCCTTCTCTGTCTACAAGTCCTATCATTACCTCTGGGCTCCTCTACGAAGGGCAGGTGGTACCTTCAGCCCTATCTCCCTCTGGGATACTAGCAATAGGATGTGTATTGGTCCAAAATCACAGGATCTGAAACACAAATATAACCAGATTAGTGCGCCTTCTAGCTCTGCTGTTAATGCCACTCCAAAGGCAGAAGCCAGGTCTGGAGCAAGAATGGCGTGCGATCCTTCCACGCAGAGCGTAAATGCTACAATGCCAGCTCGTTGCTCCAAAGCCTGCCTCTACCTTATAAAGTCTATCCACAGCTGATCTGAATTAGGCATGCATCAGTGCCATGCCGCTAGGTTGCAATAAAAACCCGCTAATCCCGGCACGGCCACCTTAAGATCCCATGAGAAAGACTGCTTCACAATGCTGATGCAGCCTCCTTGTTACATAACACCCCCCCCAAAGGGGCAACACCCTGATACCCCCACCGCTGACCCCCTATGCTCTAAAAAAAATTCTCTGAATCACTCTCCAAAAAGCTCTCTGAATCTCCACACTCTACTACTCTCTGAATTTCCACACTCTACTATTCTCGGAATCTCCACACTCTACTACACTCTGAATCTCCATGAAACCCCACCTAGAAAACTATAAATTCCATTACTCTACTATTCTCACCTGAGAACTCTAATATTCTCACCTGGAAACTCTAATATTATCACCTGGAAACACTCTAAATAACTCTCTGGAAACTCTCTAAATAACTCTCTGAAACAAAAACCTCTATACTCTCTGGAACACAAAAACTCTATATTCTCTGGAAACTCTCTATATAACTCTCTGGAATCTCTAACTCTCTGAAACCAAAAACTTTATATTCTATAGAACACAACTCTAAACCAAACTGTTCTCTAGAACTAAAACCTCTCGAGATAAAAACAAATTTTTATACTCATGGGTCAGCTAGGAAGGGAGGTTGGGGGGGGGGGTGACGTAGGGCTGCTGGTCGGCTTCCATCTACTGGGTGCTGTCCGCTGGGTTGAGGGTTGGAGCTGGCATTCTGTCGTGTTTGGGGGATGTAAGTATAAATAAAGAAGCGCAGGACACAAGCGCAGGACAATATAGCATAAACAAATATTTATTAAACAGAATGGAAAAAGAACCCAAGATAAGCAAAAACAGGAACATAAACAGAAACAGCCAAGCTGGCTGACCCCCAGAATCGGTGGAACCTAGGGCACACTGGCCCTCAAGGATACGCCCATTGGTGGTCAGCAGGCCCAGCCGAATGACCCAAAGAGGGGCAGAGGGACTTGATCCAGCACAAGGACCCAGGCCTACCGGCACTCACGACCCTATAGGTACCACCTGCCAGAACTCCTTTTACATGTGGCCGGTGCCTGTCTGGTCCTCACTTCTGACCTCTTACTGCTGGTGTGGTCCTCACTGGGGGCATCTCCTGTACCCCTGCTGGTGGTATCTACCACCCTTGGCCATACCCACACAACCAGGCAGTGGACCCAGGGAGTGCCTTGGGGGTGGGGCTTACAATGCCAGAGGAATTCCCCTATCCCTTCTCTATCTACAAGTCCTATGATTACCTCCGGGCTCCAGCCCGTACGCCACCTACCCTCTACGAAGGGCAGGTGGTACCTTCAGCCCCATCTCCCTCTGGGATACTAGCTGTAGGATGTTCAGTTGTAACATCCCTTGCAGTCAGTTCTGTCCATCTGTACCAACTGTTCTTTTTTACTTCAGTCAGGTTGTCGATTGTAGAGTTAAATCATCCACTCATTGTACCATGGCTCATGATCTGGAGATTCAGCTTCTTAGTGGTTTTAATGCTCTTCCCCTGTCATTTCTGCCATCCTTTAGCCTTGTGGGTCTTCTTCTTGGTGCTGTGGAACTGTTTCAAGGTAGACATCTTCAAATTCACTGGCCCACCTGTGATCATCAAAGTCTATTGTGGAGAGTCCTTCTGGTGGCTCTGTAGCCATTCTGTCAGAGTTTGTGTCATCTCTCCTGACTCTTCCTCCAATCATCCCTTGTCTAGGTGAATTACTCCCAGTATCAGGACTGTGAATACCAGGATTCTCAGCAGGGGTGCTAACTCCTTCTGCAGCTCCTTCAGCAAATTGGCTTGGAGTCTCTTTTCTTGTAGAGTCTTCTCTCGTACTTGGTTCCTTTTCAGTCTTTTGTGATTTTTCCTTCATCATACTGTCTTTGGGAACTCTCTTACTCACACTCCTGCCATCTTTACTAGGACCATAGTCTGGGCTTCTGAGTCTGGAGGTAAGTGTCTTATCCTCCTTGGCCACCTTATTGGGGGTTTGATGCCACTTGGACCTGGTCTCTCATCTTCTGACTGTAGTGGCTTAGGTTCCTGCCTTGTTTCTGATGCTTGCAAAGTCTCGGTGTGTGGATTCTTGTGTAGACGTTTGTGGTGGTTCTTGGGTTGGAGGCTCTGATAGGATCTCTTGTATTGTCTCTTCTTCTAGAGAACTTATCATCTTGGGGGACCTACTCACCTGGGGTGGTCCCACTTCCTTCTAGAGACTCTCACATAGATGTAGTCACCTGGTTTCATCTTTGGCTCCTCCATCTCCTCTGGCTCTCTCTCTCTCTCTCCTTTTTACCTGCTCAAAAATAGCCTTGTGTATTTTGGTTAGTTCTTTCACATATTCCTTCATTCCCAGTTCCAGACCTGCCAGTTTTGGACCTTTTGCAGCATTGAATACAACGAGACAGGCATTGGTTGACCAGTAAACATTTCATGTGGTGTTAGTTGTGTATTGCAGTTAGCACTTGAGCGGTAAGCCATCAAAGCCAAGGGTAACGCATCTACCCAGTTCAATTTTGTAGTCTCACAGATCTTAGCCAACTTTACCTTTAGCACACCATTTGCTCTTTCCACTATCCCCTGTCTCTGTGGATGATACACACATCCTAATCGATGTCTGATTCTGAGTTTATGCCAAATCAACATCACCACCTTGTCCACAAACTCTTTTTCATTGTCTGAACTGATCATCGCAGGGATTCCAAACCTTGGGATCACTTCTCTATTATACTTCTCTTTTATACTGGGCTGGAACTATTTCCACCCACCTGCTGAATCTTTCCTAACAGGTAGAAAAGCCATTTGTATTCTACACAATGAAAATATTAAGTCTTAGAGAGAAGTAAAATTCTTTCATGAATATGCAAAAGGAAATCACTGCTCTAAGATATTTCAATGATGTATTAACCCTGTAACACGATTGCAAAATTACAACGTCATTTTTAGCTGTACCAAAAACAGACCAGCTTATGTATTTGTTCTATTTTTACAACATTGGGTAAGGATTGTAGTCAAAATGGCATATGCACCTGCCATATGTTCACATATTGTAAAATACGTACTTATTACTACTAGAAATATAACATATTTGATTAATTGGAATTTATAAATGTATATTCTATGTTTAGAACAAATTTAAGTTATTCTGAATGAAAACTAGTTTAATTGCTGTGGTATTTCAAGCTAGTTTGCAGGCCTCTGTGTCTGCTATGATTTCAGCCAATTGAGCCAAACATGGTTGTGTGCATGGTTCAGCTTTTCTTATGATTGTTTGACCATTACTGTCCTGTTGTACAATGGCATAGGCTGCCTTTAGACCACTATGCTCTCTGTGGCAGGGCCCATCTACAAAAAGAGTAAATTAGCATTTGCCAATTCAATAGCACATAAATCTTTGTGTGGTTTGCAGTAGCTTTCTACCTCTGCCCAACACTCATGTGGCTCTCCATCCCCTTCACCCATTAGAGCTTCTGTTGGGTTTGTGAGTTTACAAACCTTCCACACAACATCTGGCTGATTCAGCAGCCTTTCCAGGGACAGGACCCATGGTCCTGTTAGGAAAAATCGTCCTTTCTCCAGTTGTCCTACTACTTTGTGGTGTGTAAAGATGGTAATGGGATAACCCATTGCCATACTGCTTGCTTTGTCATACCACAGTATGATAGCACTGAGGCCTCTGTAGCATGGTGGTAATGCTAATTCTACCCCAGAAAACTGGCATGAGTAGTAAGCTATGGTCTGCCTTGTTTGTGTGTTTCTGACTCCTGCATAAGCATTGCTGTGGCAAAAGTTTGGTCATGTGCAACATATAATTGGAAAGGTTGTACATAGTCTTTCAACTTTAATGCTGGTGCCTGGTGTAATTCAACCTTAATGTTTTGGAATGTTGCTTCAGCTTTGATTAACCATGGCAGTTGGGCGCTCAATTGGGTATGCCCTGCTTGTTTTATTAGATTATGCAATGTTTCAACTTTTGCCACGTAAAACTCAATCCAATCAGAGCTATAACATGTTAGCCCTAAGAATCTCATCACTGATCATACTGTCAGTGGTTTTGGTGCTTTTGCTATAGCTTCTAGGTGTTCTTTTGAAATACGTTTTAGATTACCTGGCAACATTTGGGCCAAATAGTCGACTTCAGTCTGACAGTACTGCAATTTGGCCAGTGAGGACTTATGACCCCTCTCAGCCAACAGTGTTAGAACTGCAACAGAGTCGGTGTGACAAACAAATTCATTAGGTGTGCAAATCAAGATGTCATCCACATATTGGATTACCATGCTTTCCAGCTTTTCTACTGCATCACACAGCTCATCTTTGAGTACCTGATTGAAAACATGGGGTGAGTGCTTAAAACCTTGGGGCATACGACTATATAGGTACTTCTACCCTCTGTATGTGAATACAAACAACAACTGGCTTTCTTGTATGAATGGGACACTGAAAAATGCTGAGCACAAATCAATCACTGTGAAGGAGAGTGCCTCTGGGGGAACATTGGTCAGCAAAGTGTGAGAGTTGGGAAATTCTGCAGCAAAGTCCTCAACTATATCATGACTATGTCTGTGTCATGGTGTGATCAAAGCTGTTTTGAAACTATGTCTAGCATGAGCTCTTTTATGTCTCTTTGCCCTTCTCCAACAGACATTTGGGTGTATGTGATTGGAATCTTATGGTACTACTTGTGGTACAGCTATAACTTGGAACTCTTCCCTTATCCTAAGATAATTCTGGTCTCTGCTAACACTCACTCTTGGGTGTTTTGTGCTTTTTGTGGTCTAATGCCTCTTTAGTCATTGACCCTAAATGCTTGCTTTCATAGCCTTCACTAACCATTAAACTAATGTGTGGTGCTGAGTGCTTTATTTAAAATCTGGAGAAGTATTCCTTATCTCAATAATCATTTGGTTCCACACTGAAGACTGCTCCCTGTCTACCAATGTATATGTTCCTAACCTGAAGTAGCACTGTATTAGGTTGTTTTACCAGCCACTCTTTGTCTCTTTGGTGGTTGTTATCCTCTTCTTCATAAAACTGGACTGTACAGTGTCTTGGAGTTGCTGTTTCTTTTGCAGTAGGCAGGTGCCTTTGGATGAACTTCTTCCATGGTTCCAGAGCTTTGTTGACTTCATACTCTATCGCTTCTCTGCCTTTTGGTTAATTTCAAGTGTAGTATATGCACTATATACACATATGACTGTACAGCCAGACACAGCTCCAACGCAATCATAAAATGTTAAGATGACACGACCATCATAGGTCTGATCTCCGACAACAATGAGACAGCCTACAGAGAGAAGGTCACCATCCTGTCAAACTGTTGCCTGGAAAATAAACTCTCCCTCAACATCTGCAAGAACAAGGAGCTGATAGTGGACTTCAGAAAGCAGAAAAAGTTCACGACCTCATCACCCTCAATGGTGCCACAGTAGAGAGGGTCAGCAGCTTCAAGTTCCTGGGTGTTCATATCACAGACGGACTAACATGGACAGAACACACTGCAAGAGTGGTAAAGAAGGCACAACAGCACCTTTTCTTCCTCAGGTGGCTAAAGAAGTTTGGCATGAACCCCTGCATCCTCAGAACGTTTTACACATGCACTGTGGAGAGCATTCTAACAGGTTGGATCACCGCCTTGTATGGGAAGTGCACCACTCTTGAGTGTAAAGCTCTACTGAGGGTGGTACAGACAGCCCAGCTCATCACTGTGGTTCAACTGCTGAACATTCAGGATCTGTACAACAGTTGCTGCCTGAGGAGGACCACAAAAATCCTAAATGACTCCACCCATCCAAGTCATTGTATGTTCACACAGATGCTGAGTGGCAAGAGGTTCAGAAGCATCCAGTCAAGAACCAACCAGTTTCAAGACAGCTTCTTTCCTCGTGCCATCAGACTGCTGAACAGCAAAAATAGAACTTCTTATATTAACATATGGTGTGAGTGTGTATATATGTACACTTGTACATAATCATAGACTGTATTTTATTTTATTTTTATTTTGTATTTTAATGCTTGTTTGCACTTTATGACGGACTATGCACCTAAGCTTTTCACTCATCTTCCACACCTGTGTAATGTGACGTGACAATAAAAATGATTTGATTTGATTATTTGTCCTAGCCAGTAGACAGTTTCAAACACCATTTCTGGAAAGTTGCTGACTGGCAGTTGGACACACAGTATCTCTGGAGCTGTAATTATTACTCCATCTGGTGTGCACAGAATCTTGCCGTTTAGTTTGCATAAAGCATCTCTTCCAAACAGATTAATTGGTGTGAGACAAGGATAGCAAGCGCTATTTTGTAGTGTACTTTATGGACATAATTCACCATACCGTTATCTTTATGTGTTTTAAGGACGCGCTGCTGGTTTGTTGTTATTCAGTGCAATGCTAGGGTTTCAGAGTTTTGGTTTCGTTTTAGTAGGTTGGAATAAACCACACGACGTTGCGTTGTCAACCGGAGATCCTCTCTCTATCTCGTTTATTGCAATTCCTACAATTTGTTGTTTTTCAATGTTGATAGGGTCTTCTGCAGTCTCTTGAGATATGTCCTTTCATGCCACAATTCCAGCAGACAACATGTGGTTCAATAGTTTAGTTTGATTTTCCAATTTAGCAGCTTTCTCTCCAATGCTGTTTTTTTTTTTTTTTTTTAAATCAAGATATTAAGTTATTATTCTTTTATTAATTTTTTTTTTATTAATGGTGACACCACAGGGGTCATACTGCCTCATTGTTCTTAACAATTATCATAATTATGTCCTTTAATATATATCTACTATATATAACTGGTATATACCAACCGTTTGTCCAACCACTGTGCTGATGCAAGGTCTTAATGAACAGCGTCTGCCAAATATCTAGCCCCCACTAATACATGTTGCCCCTTAGCCTTTTTTAAATTGTTACAAACTTTTGAACCCTCAACAGTTTTTTGAGTATTGACTTTGATTGCACCACAGTCTTTCTCTTGCAAATCTTATTTCAGTTTTGCTAATCCATGTGTCTATTACTTGTCTATAATGTTTAGCACAGACTTATGTCACATATAATTTTATTCTACAATTTATTCTATAATTTTATTCTAACCCGCTTACTCAAACTTATTGTTTAAATAATTTGTTCTAGTGCACCATAAACATTTAGGAAGCTTGCATGTCTGTTATATCTGATTATTATTGGTATTATTCTCCTTAATTTGTTCCTTTTTTAAGGGACTGACCATGTTCTCATACACTACAATGCTATAATTATAGAATTATTATTTTTTATTTATATATGTATTATTATTATTATTATTATTATTATTAATTTTAAATTAATTTATTTTTCTCCCACTTGTTTTTCTCTTATTCTGTCTCACCTTTCTTGCTCACATTCTCAATTGAATCGGTGAATTCAAAAAGGGCCCAATTCCACAGTTTTTCTTT
>JAVSBU010341075.1:0-10609 GCA_033118015.1 Loricariichthys derbyi | reverse complement strand
TATATATAATCAATCAAGACCTGGCTCACATGCTCAGGTGCCTGACCACTGGGACCCCAGCAATTTGTGCAGAGCAGCTCCCATGGGCCAAATTCTCCCATAACAGTTCACACCACCGTTATTCGGTGAACTTAGGTCTACGTCTATGTGTAAAAGGGGGCTTTAGTCTTTAGCCATTACCACTATTTCTTTCCTCTGCTACCATACCACTCTGCACATCCTCTGGCAGCACTGCAGCATGAGTTCCAACATTACAGCAGGTAATGGTGTTCCTTTTTAGAGGGGCACCGGAAGGGTTCCACCTGAGGAAACAAATTTCTGGTAGGGTAAGCTCTTTTGCCCCCAGCGCTGCCAGTTCCTTGCCTGTGTTAACGTTCCACCCTCTGGCAGCTATTGTTATAATATAGTGCAGTTCAATAAAGATGGCAATTTCCCAGGTCATTATGTTGTACAGTGCCTTGCAAAAGTATTCATACCTCTATAACATTTTTTCACATTGCAGCCATAAACTTAAATGTATTTTATATGGTAAATAATCACAAAATTAGCAAACACTGTATGTGTGATTTCAAAATAAAATTATACCTGGTTTACAAATTTTGTAATAGATAAAAATCAGAAATGTGTGATGTGCCTTTGTTATCAGTCCCATGTACTCTGATACCCCTATATTAAATCCAGTGTGATCAATTGCCTGCAGGAGTCAATTAGTAAATATAGCCCATCTGTGTGTAATTTTTTCTCAGTATATCTGCAGCTGTTTTGTGAAGACTTCAGATGGTGGTTAGAGAACTTTAGTGATCAAACAGCATCATGAAAACCAAGGAACACACTAGACAGGTCAGGGATAAAGTTGTGGAGAAGTGTAAAGCAGGGTTAGGTTCTAAAAATATATCCCAAACTCTGAATATCTCAAAGATGACTGTTCAGTCCATACATAAATTAAATGAGTATGGCACAACTGCAAAACTACCAGGATATGGCTATCCACTTAATCTGACAGCCCAGGCAAGGAGAACACTAATGCCCCGTTTACACATAGATGGTTTAGTTGGTGGGTAGTACATAGACCGAAGTTTGTGGAAGTTCTGGTTGTTTTCGCTGTGGAAAGGGGTGGAGCAAATTGGCCGGCGTTTTGACCGCCATAAAACGCTGCTAAATCTGCCATATAAAGCGATGTCTTGACACCATAGCATCCGGCACATGTCAGGCAACGGGGATTAATACACAGTTCTATCCCTTACAATCGCATGTTAAAACGTGGGTGAGAACGACAGTGTTCTGCTGCCGCTGAAAAAGCCCTGTGTACCGTTGGTTAATCCCCAGGATTTTACACAGGCAAACAGATCATGCTTTACTACAGGATTTACATATTTAGGCACCGCCCCTAGAGTATCCAGTGTAAAAGCGTCATGGCTGCCTGCACACACTCTGAAGCTGAGGGCATGAGACAACAGGAACCATGCTGGAACTTTGTTGAGGTGAGGTCTGCATGCAATGCGCTAGCGTTTTTATACTGACTGTACTGTTGCCTCTTTGTAACGCTATTTTAACCGGGAGGTGACGTATAGAACCGCGTACTGTCCATTAGCGCTGCCGTTTGATCACCTCTGTCGCTGGTTAAAACTCCATTGGGTACACTGGTGAGGTCTCTATATGCCGTTGATTAGGGATACAACACTGGCCGCCAAATAACGGCAGGGAAAACGGCGATTAAAAAGTGCTGTTGTTCGCGTTGTCTCCATCGTCACTGGTCTTCTCTGGGAGCGCTCCTGGAATTATTCAACATGTTGAATAATTTTTTCCACGATTCCCGGTGAAGCTGGAACTAAGCCACGCCCCCTAGGGACGGCATTAACAACAGTGTTTGATCCCTAAGACTGCCCCGGAGGAGCCAAACCGTTAAATAGAGAAGCGGATTAGAGAACCATGGTCGCTCTGGAGGAGATCCACAGCTCAGGTGGGAGGATAACTATTAGTCAGTAATCCACAAATCTAGCCTTTATGGAAGAGGGGTAAGAAGAATGCAAGACATAAGAAGTCCCGGTTGCAGTTTGATACAAGCCACATATGTGCAAGCAGATGCTCTGGTCAGGTGATGCCAAAGTTGAACTTTTTGGCCTAAATGCAAAATGGTAGGTATGGTGGAAATCTAATACTGCACCACACCATCCCCACAATGAAACATGGTGGTGGCATAATCGTGCTGTGGTGATGCTTTTCTTCAGCAAGGACAGGGAAGCTGCTCAGTGTTGATGGTAAGATGGATGGAGCTAAATACAGGGAAATCATAGAGGAAAAACATGTTAGAGGCTGCACAAGACTTGAGACTGGGGCTGATGTTCAACTTCCAGCAGGATAACAACCCTACACATACAGACAGAGCTACAATGGAATGGTTTAGATCAAAGTATATTCATGTGTTAAAATGGGCCAGTCAAAGTCCAGACCCAAATCCCATTGACTCAGTCTGACTGAGCTTGAGCTATTTTGCAAAGAAGAATGGGCAAAAATTTCAGCCTGTATTCCAGTACCAGACA
Source organism: Loricariichthys derbyi (assembly GCA_033118015.1). NCBI lineage: Eukaryota > Metazoa > Chordata > Actinopteri > Siluriformes > Loricariidae > Loricariichthys > Loricariichthys derbyi. Next base: position 8,069 of record JAVSBU010341075.1, on the reverse strand, counting down.
AATAACCCCATCCATGGCTTACTGACCAGAGAGCGAAGCACTTTCAGTAACAGACTCCTCCAGCTCTGCTTTAAAACAGAATGGTACAGGAGATCATTTGTACCAACAGCGATCATACTATTCAACACCTCATCACCGTGCCGGGACATACTGACCCACTTACAGGACAGGCTCACAGAGCACCAGATGGTAATTAATGGCCATATCATTACGTTGTGCAATTACCTGTATTTATATACATATGCACATCTCTTTACACACATGACACTTTCATAATAGTCTACTACAACCCTGGTCCTGGAGGCACACTGCCCTGCACATCAGTCCATTTAGTATCTACTCTACTCCAGCACACCTGGATCAACTAATCAGCTCATTAACAAACCCTTTCAGAGCTGCAGGGGCTGTGTTAATGCAGAAATGTGTAGGGCGGTGTGCCTCCAGCACCAGGGTTGGGAAACACTGGTCTACTACATGTATTCATAGCTTGTTTATATTTCCTCTATTTCTTGATACTTTGTGTATTATACTCACATTACTTTTCTTTATTTCTCTTTATACACTTGTTTGTACAGTATTACTTTAAGTATTACTTAGTTTAATTACTCTTGTTTAATTTCTCTATCTGAGCTGTTGTAATCACCTGACTTTCCCTCTGTCATTAATAAAGTGATCGATCTGTCTATATATCTATAACTGAATACAAATATGGACAAATTTGAATACAAAATTATTGGCAACTGACATGGTTAAATATAAAGTAACTCTACTATTGGTCACCATATGACATGGCAGATGGTGCCCTAGTATTTGTTGGCACACCACAGATCATTATTTTGGTTGATTTTCACCTTCATTCTGATCACAGTCCAGATCTTGGGGGTTTATCTTAGGTTCTTACTGGATCTTCCCCAGGTTTTTGTGTACCATAAGGATTAGTGAATGGCTAACCAGGTGCCAGCAGAACATGTGCTCAAGTATCATATCTCAGGTGTTGCTGATGGTCACATGAATAGTCTGTTTCATAAAGACAGGGTGCCAGAGATCTTTAATGAGGCAAAGCTCATCAGCTTTACTGTGTTTACCACCTGCATCGTCTGGCTAGACTTCTTTGTTTAGCCTTTCTTTGCTAGATCCCAGTTGAGAAAAGTTCAGATTCAACATAGTAAGGCTTAGGGGCACCTCATTATTATTAAAAAACAATACAGAGTGGTATTAATTATTTAGCAAATAAATAGATTTTGGAATAGTAATTGCATAGTTTTTTTATTTAACTCTAATTAAATGGTGAGTGGCACGGTACTGTAACTAAGTACCACTGTCACCTCCAGAAATCCCCGTTTTGGTTCTGTTTGGACTGCTTGGAATTAGCATGTTGTCTCCATCAGTTTTCACTGCACACCGGTTACCTCCCACATTCCAAAGATACATATTAGGTCTTAATCTCTTGACCTCCATTATTGCCATTTTACATGTTTCCTGTTTTGATCCTCATTGCCAGGTTTATCCCTGTTTTCATGTAGTTTTGGTGCTCTGGACTGTTATGAGAAGTCAGAATAGAATTTACATGTTTCCAATCTGTCTGAGTTTGAAATTAAAAAACTTAATTTTATTCTTTGAAATTATTTTTCAGAAAAAGCATTAGAGGCTGTTTTTCCTTCAGAATCCACCTTTGCCACTGTTATTAGGTAATATAATTTCCACAAAGAGGGGTACCTGGTCTCCAATAATGTTTAGGTAGGGGATACATGTCATAGTAATATCCACATGAATGGCAGTACCCAATGTTTCACAGCAGAACATTGCCCAGAGCATCATGCTGTTGGTGTTATTCACTTCAACTCTCAGTACTATTAGTGTTAATGTTGACCATTGAGAAAGTATGTGGTCGGAAACAAATCTTGAATGATCACGATAGCTTAAACATTTAGTGAAATCAAACTTAATATGTTAAACATATTATATGTTTAACAATGAAAGTAAGAGCATTTCTCCAAGCATAATTTGAAGGGAACTCGGGAGATTGGGAAAAAACAGCTTTGTAGACTTTAGAAAACCAATTGTCAGTGAAGGTAACCAGCAAAAATGGTTTCATTTTGCTTGGGAGCATAAAGATTGGACTCTGGAGCAATAGAAGAAGGTCATGTGGTCTGATGAGTCCAGATTTATCCTGTTCCAGAGTAATGGGCACATCAGGGTAAGCAGAGAGGTGACTGAAGTTATGCACGCATCATGCCTAGTGCCTACTGTACAAGCCTTTGGGGACAGTGCATGATCTGGGGTTGCTGCAGTTGGTCAGGATCAGGTTCAGCAATGTTATGTGCCCAATGAATGATGTAAGCTGACTAGCTGAATATACTGAACAACCAGGTTATTCCATCAATGGATATTTTCCTCCCTGATGGCACAAGCATTTTCCAAGATGATAATTCTAGGATTCATCGGGCTCAAATTGTGAAAAAGGTTCAGGGAGCATGAAACATCATTTTCACACATAGATTGAAACCAGAGTCCAGACCAGACCTGAGAATCTTTGGGATGTGCTGGAGAAGACAGTGGTTCAAATCTAAACCCACATGGACACAGGGAGGACATGCAGATACCACACAGAAAGAACCCAGAGTGATCCACCTGGGATCGAACCTAGGAGCTTCTGGGAATCAGACAGATCTAGTCTGTATTAGCATGCATGACACTGACACAGCTGGAGAATCTGACATGACTCCTTACTCCCTGTATGCACAAAATACAGTATAGCTTGAAATAATGTATTTTTGTCCACTCTTTATCAAATCAAGCTTAAATTGATACTATAATAATTGATAATTTAAGAAATAATATAAGATAATAAAATAATAAAAGATAAGAAATTGATACTACATGCTCTGGACCATCTAGATTTTTATCAGAAAGACGTCTTAAAGCTGGGTCTGTCATGGTATAGGGTTGTGTCGGTGCTTTTGGCAAGGGTAATTTAAAATCCTGTGGCAACATAATGTAGAAAAGTACCCTGAGATTTTAGAGCAACAAAATCTGTCTTCAAGACAATAGCTTCTTTGAAGTCTATCATGATATGTTAATAGGACCTAAGCACAGGAACTGGCCATAGAGGGGGTGAAGACAACGTGGTGACGACAGCGATGGGCGTCCTCTGGCCCTACGCTATCTAAAGGCCCTACTGAATACCTCTGCCCTCCTGGTGCCTACTCCGCCTCCCTGCTTGGTGGGTGAGGTGGTACCGGTGTCCCTAAGGCCCCTTTTACACATAGACGGTTTAATCGGCAGGTAGTACGTAGACCTAAGTTTACCGAATAACGGTGGTGTAAACCGCGGCATTACAGGAAGGGAAAGGATCAAATGTCAATTAAACCGGTGTCACACGCATTCGCCGGGAGCGCACTCAGAATTAGTCAACATGTTGAATAATTTCGAGAAGACCAGATAATGCGCGTGACACCGTTTTAATCTCCATTTCATCTTCTCCCTTCCTGTAATGCCGCGATTTACACCACAGTTATTCGGTGAACTTAGGTCTACGTACTACCTGCCGATTAAATGTCTATGTGTAAAAGGGGCCTAAGGGTTGGATGCCCAACGTGGGCGTCGCCACTGAGGTGTGTGGGGAAAATGTAGAAAAATAACCCAAAAGGGGCATAAACACAAATAAATTGAGGTAGCAGGACTATCCTGAGCAAAAACAGAACTAAACCAGGGAATGAAGGGGATAACGGAAACTAAAGACCCACTCTACAAAAGGGCAGCGAAGGGAAAGCTTGAGAGAGAAGGGCTTATATCGAAGCTATGAGCCAAACAACGCAGGGGTTGGTGAGAAAGAACGGGAACACGAATGTAAACAAAGTTTGAAAATTAATGGCACGATAGTGAAAAAACGCAGAAAACAAGCGCCAAGTGAAACTCTGGTGTATTTACACCATTTCTCACACCTGAGTCTTTTTCGCTCCCTGACGAGCCTGATGCATGCACAATCTCCTCCCGGACCGCTTGGTGGAATGCGGGCATCTTCTGGTGGCCTGAGCAGTCGTGGTGACAAAGTCCATGCATTTTTTAACAAAACAATGCAAAGCCTCATATTGCACACATTAAAAAGGCATTGTTGTGAAAGAAGAGGGTACAGGTGATGGACTGGCCTGCCTGCAGTCCTGACCTGTCCCCACTAGAAAATATATGGAGAATTTTGAATAAAACTGCAACAATAACATTGTACTGTTGCACACCTTAAGAGTTGTTTTCAGGAAAAATGGGACAAAAATAACACCTCAAACACTTTATCGCTTGGTATTGTAGTGAACTAAGGAGGCAGGGAGAAATCATTGGAAATCGGCTCTCTCAAGGGGAAGACAACAAGTCATAAGCAATATAAGGGACATCTGGGGGGTCCTTATGTGGGCATGTGCTGTTAAACACTGAGATGCTGACTTGGCATGCTCTCAGGTTCTGAAGCAGAACTTTTACATATGTATGTACTGAGGATTCAGATGAATTCTGTGCTAAAGAGGCTGTTGTGATACCCAGGTCCATCAATGAACTCAATTTTAAAATGCAGTTGGACTAGCCACAGAATAGGTGCAAGTTAATTGGCAAATGTTTTCCCATGATATGTTCCTCTATACTGTATATACGTTGGTAAGACCTGATAATTCATGATATCATTATATGGGCTTGGACAAAACTTCTAGTTTTGAAGTAGAATGGAAAGTAGAAGGTCTGTTGGAAAATTAAATTGAGGGTTTGATTGAGTTGCTAACTTGTTTGATCTTCTAACCTATTTGAAACCTGTAGCTAGGGAAAGTTGGTGATGTGTTGGTGGCTGGTGATACCCAACGCCGTAATCAAACTCATGCAAGTGCCTGTTTGTGCCTTTTCCCCTCTCCCTTTCTTTAAATTCAGTGACTTCAAACCATGTGACCATTATGCGACTCTTGTGAACTAATGCTTTGATCTCAGTTTTATTTCTTTGAACTGATTTTGTGTTTACAGTGTAGTTATAAATGTCTGATTAGCCCTTTGAAGTATTTATTTGAGTGGATAGTAAGCAACAGTGCAGTGGTATTTTGGGTGTTTAGAGTTTGATCGAGTATTTCTTTAATGTGAGATTACTTCTCTGTGTGAAGATCTAATTAGCTTTACTATTTTACATGTCTTTAAAAAGCAGTAGAAAACTGAAGTAACCAGAAGAAACAAATGCAGAAACAGGGATAATGCAAACTCCCAACTAGTATTCCAAATAGCAATCTCTGGAGCTTCGTGGCAGAGCAGAGACAGAGAAACACTGCTCCACCTTGGTGGCTAGTGTCCCTGTTGTGGTTGATGTTGTCCCTACATCAAACATTGTACTTATGTTAACATTTCCTGCTGGAAATTTTTTATATTCAATGTGTCCAACCTTACTTTTAGCAACTGTGTTTGACTAAGTCATTCAAAACATAACTACCAGACTAAAAATAAATGGTTAATTACTTCTGCCCAATGTTTTATATTAAATGTTGCACATAAAATCAGTTACAATGTAGTTATTTCAAACTACCAACACAAAGGTGTTGGATTTCCATCTGCACCCAAGTGCCTGCTATTATGTGTATTTTTTAATCAATGTAAAGGTTTTACCTGAATAAATGAGTGAACACTTTCTTATCTGCAATATCAAGTATCCAACCAAGGAAAAACAACAACAGTAAATAAAAAAATAAGTATTTTTATAGGAACTTCCTTTTTTAAAACAACAAAACCTCACAATGAGTCGAGATGACAAGAACAACAGAACATACATTCAGCAAGTACACATTTTCAGAGCAATTACATGCCTGACTTCCTCCTAGCTCTTTATTTCATCTGTCAGTGTTTGCCCATTTTCTGTTCACAGCCAGCCTCAGGACTCTGGTGTCCAGTTTCATGTTTTATACTACCCCAAATCAGAAAAAAATATGGTAGCATGGAAAATACAAATTAAAAATTGCAGTATGTTTCACATTTACTTTGACTATTATTTCATTGCAGACAGTATGAACCCAAGATATGTTTTGTGTGGTCAGCTTCATTTCATTTGTTATTCTATTCCTGCATTTCAGGCCTGCAACATGTTCCCAAAAAAGTTGAGATAGTAAAGCATTTACTACTTTAGAATGTTGCCTTTCCTTCTCACAACATTGCACTGAGGACACCAAGTGATGAAATGTTTCAGGTGTTATTTTGTCACATGCAAACACAAGGTGTGTACAGTAAGAGGTTGCCACATTGATTTTCAAAATTCTCCACATATTCTCTACTGAGGTCGGGCCAGGACAGCAGGCAGGATAGTCCAGTGCACGTACCTTCATCCACAGCCATACATTTGTAATATGTGCAGCATATGGTTTAGCATTGTCTTTTTAAAAATCATGGATGTCTTTGGAAAAGATGAAATCTTAACAGTAGCATATTTCACTTTAAAATCGCAATGTACATTTCTGCATTAATGTTGCCATCACAGAAATGTAAAAGCCCGTTACCAAAGGGCCTGACTAAATCCCATACCATGACTGAACCTTGTTTTTTGGACTGCTTACTAAAATTAAATGACTGACAGATTTGTCAGTCATTTAATACTATGAATTGTAGAGAAACATGAAAATCCCTTTCAACTGGTCTTTGAGCAATATTGTTTTCTAAATAATTTAATACATTTCTCACACCTTGAGATCCTCTGCTCACTTTTCATTCTAAAACCCAACTTTTCGTAATGTTTTTCAAGCTTGAAATGCATGAGTATTAACAAATTAAATGAAGTTAACCAGATAAAGCATGAAATATCTTGGGTTCATACTGGGTATAATTAAATAAAAGTCAATGTAAGACACACTGCAATTTTTTATTTGCATTTTCCATACTGTCCCACTTTTGTAAGTTGGGCTTGTATTAAAATGGATATAATAAACACTGCTGAGAGTTTTCTAAATTATTTGAACTGAGCCATCTGTGCGACTAGGAGAGGACTAGCCAAGATCTGGAGTGTTCTGGAAAAACCTAGTAGCTCTAAATTTGGTCAAAATTGGGTTAAGACCATTTTTGGACTTACTAGGTTTTACCTCACATAAATTTGTCTCCCTAAGACATGAAGAAATAAGCATATAGTATATTAGTTTGATAATTAGCTGCTTAATCCTAGCAGGCTGTTCCTGTTCATCAATATCTCAAATTCAGATTATTTTGACTTACTAGGTTTTTCCAGAACACTCCAGAGATGTTCTTACCAGGATATACATATTAGATAGATTAGTCTTGATACAAGACTTGATACAATGGTCCAATTGCAAACTGCCTGCATTGCCCAGGCTGCTATTTGTATACATCTCCACTTGGGAGAATACAGTTTATTAAAGTAGTGCAAAAGTTTACATGGAGGGGAATTTTACTTTCTTCTGCACATAACAATAATTGTTGTCTCTCTGACAGGGATGGAAAAAATCCTCTACATACAGGTGTGCCTGATGGCTGGAATGATGCTTGAATTATATTCTCTGATTTTGGTACAGCAGTGAAAGTATTCATTTTCTCTGTGAAGGTAAAAATTCTATGACATTCTGTTTTGCTGTTAACTTCAGCCATTATTTCAGGCATCCATACCAATAAATTTGGCAACTGGGTACTGTCCTTTTAATTTTGCTTTGCAGAATGATTTTGTCAATGATGATTGATTTTAATGATAACAATTAATGATTTTGTCAGCCATATAAAAGATGTTATAGGTCTATGCAGGAGATCATACATGATTACTTCTCAGTGAAAATGTAAAAAAACATACTGATTTTACTTGATAAAATGTCGTTACAGATATACATATAAACATACACATACAGTGGATACTAAAAGGATTCAGACCCTTTAAATTTTTCAGTCTTTGTTTCATAGCAGCCATTTGCTAGAGGTAATTTTTTTTCTCATTAATGTACACTCAGCACCCCATCTTGACACAAAAAAACAGAAAGGTAGAAATTCTTGCAAATTTATTAAAAAAGAAAAACTGAAATATCACATGGTCATAATTATTCAGACCCTTTGCTGTGACACTCATA
>JAVSBU010341066.1:0-10609 GCA_033118015.1 Loricariichthys derbyi | reverse complement strand
GCTTGAAATGTTTCACTCTATGTATAATGAATCTATATAATATATGGGTTTCACTTTCTGCAATGAGTGACAAAAAAATATTTAACTTTTTCATGATATTCTAATTTTTTGAGATGTACTAGTATATCAGTATTAAATTTCAAACTCCATTACGTTGGGGTATCATGGTGGTGCAGTGGTTAGCACTGCCGCCTTACAGCTCTGAGATCCCTATAGTTTAATCCTGACCCAGGGCTCCATCTGTGTGGAGTTTGTATGTTCTCCCTGTGTTCATGAGCATTTTTCCTCCCACAGTCCAAAGACACCCATGTTAGTTTAACTGGTGTTTCCCAAGTGCTCTTAGTGTTAGAGTGTGTGGATGAGTGTGAGTGGATGTGCCCTATGATGGATCGGCGGTCTGTCTAGGGTTGTTCCTTCTTTCACCCTGTGTTGCCGGCTAGGCACCAGATCTCCCGCGACCCTGAGTATGATAAGTGGATAAGATAAATTCCATTATGTTATCCTATGGTGCATATAACTAGTGCAGTCACCTCTCAGCTTCAGAGATCCCTGGTTTGATCGCGACCTTGGACTAAATTAGTCCAGTATTGGTTGGGGGCCAACGTCAAGTGCTATGACACACCATTTAAAATTTAATCTGGTTGCATCAACACAGAAAGTGGACCATGCATCGATATAGTATAAACATGTCATGTAATCTGAGGCAGGCCTGTAGTCCATCACAGCGGGGCATTCTGGCTGGGTTGGTTACATTCCTGTGTAATTGTGGTTTGAGATTACAACTTGAACATGCTCTTTTCAAGTGAAAAAAATAAATACTAAATAAATACTAAAAAAAAAAGTCTTAAAATCTATCCATCTGTTGATAGTCATTCCTTTCTGAGCTCTCATTTTGGAAAGACTGCCATCTGAGAAATTGCAATGAAATGTAAGGTAAGAACACACGGCACAAGTGTATGCTTAGATAGGATGCCAATTAATCACAGGGCTGGCAGGGGCCACTGTTGCAGCACAGGGAATGATCCAGCAAACGCCCGCTCTCTTCCTCAGGCATGGCCAATAGTGAGTGACACACAAACATGCCAGAATTCACTGCAGGGAATTGAACCATTGTCTCTGTGATTTGGCTAGTGAATTACCACTGCACCACCCAATTCAATATGAATTGAAATGTGCATGTATGTCAATACACGAAAGCCATCTGTTATAGTTTAAAAGTTTTATTTCCATTTGTGCTTAACATTAGACACAAAGGCATACTGTAATCAATTCTTACAACTTATACACAAACCGCACACATTACAAGTCACAAACAAACAGAACAACAATAATTACGACAGTAACAATAACGTATTGCCTTTCATTTGCCATAGTTTGGACCATGTAGGGACACTCACAGTATACAACATGAACACAGCTCCAAAGTATTGGCACCAATTATAAAGAGTGGCTGAAAGGGTAAATAATATGTTTTAATGTGGATAATTAGTTCTCACTAGAGGTTTTGACAGGTTTTGGTCAGGGGAGTCTGATGGCCATATTAAAAGCCTGATTATGTGGTCACAGGATCATTTATATGTGGATCCAATGTAGGTCCTGATTATAGACCAGAGTCCATGATAAAGTGCATCCTAAAACAGCTTCCAGGGAATATTTAGAAAAACAGTCTCACAGATCCTCAACCATACTTAAAAGTGGTGATTCCATTTCTTTTACATAGGGTTTCAGTGGCATCTAGCACAAGCTAGCCTTTTAAATTGGCTACATGATAGAACAGGCTTGCCATCCAAATGATTCATTGGTATGGTGGTAGCATCTAATGGAAGATTTGGATTCATTGCCCAAGTTTTAACAGCCATGGTCTGATTTATGAAGGTTACCACACTTTGGTCTCATTTCATTTTGGTCAGTAACTATGGGAATTTGCTTTTTGGGATACCTGATATTTTATACTACTGTGAAACAGGAAGTCAGGGATGACCACTTCCTCAACAGCCAATTAGTTTTTAATGGTAATATATAAATTGTTACATATCTAACATTATTTCAAAAGCCAATAATTGACATGATTTGGTTACAATATTTAAATTAAAAGACATTCTTAGATTCTTCAACTAAGAGGTTAGTTAAAAGCTGAGTGTAAAACAGACTTTTTAAAAAAAAAAAAACCTCTGACATTTATGTCATTTAGTAGATGCCCTTAGCCAGAGAAACTTAAAATTGATAGTCTTCCAAGCAATTGGGGATAGGCCTTGCTCAGTGACCCAACAGTAGCCGCATGGCTGAGGTGGGATTTGAACCCTAAACCTTCTGGTCCATAGTCGTTTAACCTTTATTAAAGGTGCCAATCACTCTGGAGATTATGTACATAAATATTATCTGATAAAACAGTAAAACATGGTTGTGCTTCTGTAAATCCCATCATTTTTGGTTGTCATTTTGAATGATAAACTATTATTACTGAATAATTCTGTTGCTAAAGACATTTGAGGCAGTTTACATTAGCAGATACTGACTCATTGAACCTACCTATTGCAAGTCCTGTCCAATTTTCAATTTATGACATCTTAATGAGATCAATTTTCCCTGATTAACCAAGATATCATTTAACAGCATGTTTGATTTGGAAGAGATTTCAAACATAGACAACCAGAACTTTAAATAGCATTGTAATGTTGCTTTTATACCTGCAAATCAAAAGATTAACAATAAAACTGTAATCTTCTCAAAGTAAATGGCTCACATTCAAAACAATTAAAAATCTATGATTATTAATGACATACATTCATATGGGTATGCCTATATCTACATATGGACGGCTCAAAGGCGAAACTGAAATAAAAGTCGTATTTTAAATACAGTAAAAGACGTAAAACTGACATGACATGTATAGTCAAATTGGGTTTAAAACAAGAGAATAAAACAAAAAAGAAAGAAGAGCCGCAAGCTGCTTATGCCATACTTATAATATTCTCATACATTCCATTGTGTATATATTAGCCAGTACAGTCTAATATCTGTATGACCTAATCACATAATCCCAACATCTGGCCTTGCATTATTAGCTTGCTTTCTTAAAGTTTCCTCGCCATGCTGTTTCATTAAGGGAGCATCCTGGCATATAGCTGGTTTATGATCATGTTTAACAGCATTACAGAAGACAATAATTAAATTCACTAAATATAGCAGGGAAGAATTGAACTGACAGTTCGTCCATGATTGTGAGATTATCTTCTTAGGACGGCTGTGGACATGTCGAGAAACTGATGAAATCATCATTCTAGAACATGGGAGAAAAAATAAACATGAATGTTTGGGCATCTAAACATAGACTAACGAGCCAAAACTATATGACCGCCTGGATCACAGTGATGCTAATAGGTACCACTTTACTTTTCAACACATCAAGTATGAGAACCAGCTGTTCACTCACTGTGTAACATATCCCAGACCTTGACATGCTTAGTTATAATGAGATAATTAATGTTATTTGTTATTCAAGCTTTGAGTAGTCATATGCTTTTGGCTCATCAGCTTAGAAAATATCACAGTTTAAGGGAAATAGCATGCATGGTTGGCCATGTTGTGCTGCCCCAGTTACATTGGAAACCCAGGAGGAATTTGCATCCTGATCAAATCATGCATGTTGACAGATGCAAAAACTTACAGGCATGTCAGCATCTACAAATATAATGGCATGAAACATCAAACATTTATATATCATAGTTGATAAAATATACTCGGGTATCACTAATCAGCATTAAAATGAAGCAAGTGAAGTCATGCACAGACTTAAAAACCGTCTGCCAGCCATGTGAATGTACTTCCATTGCTTGGATCTAGATCAGTGTAATTTCAATAACAACACAATGAAGTGCAGAAAGTGCAACAGCAAGACCAGAGAACAGACACCAAGATCTGTGAAATCAAGGAAGTAAAAGCCAGTGCAGTTCATCTAAGCTCACATTAGAATGAGATTTATTGAAAGAGTTCACAAACAAGGAATTTGTGTTGGTGCACTGATGGATGAGATAGAAGAAAAAAAAGGTATCCATATAATGTCTATACAGCTTCACCCAGGAATTGCAGGCATCATGATTCACCATGAAAATCTAGACACTTAAGCAACGTTCACACATACACGGTTATGGCCAAATTAACCGAGATTTGGCCTTCCGAAACTTCCGAATTGTATCCTGGAGTGTTCATGCAAAACCTGAATGCTTACAAATTAACCGATGGTGGGTGTGGCCTAGACCGGGGAAAAAATCCCGGTTGTACAAAACGATTCAACATTTTTAATAATTCCGGGAGTTTTTGCTGGAGCCATAAAATTACGACTAGACCGTATAGACGACCTGGAAAGACGGGAGCTTGCCTGGCCTTCCAAAAGGCAACTGGCATTTACTAAATGCTTACTGGATAACCAAAAGTCAACCGGTAGGTCGGGTAGGATGTCATAAGGCCAGGAAAAGCAGGTCATACTTATGTATAGTCCGGTTATTATTTCGGAAAACTCGGTTTATACCTATCATACGGTACAGATTGAGCCAGGTAAGCTCGGTCAGCCTCTAGGTCATTCAGGTAAGCCCGTAGAAGTGTACGTATGTAAGGGTTAATATCCCGGTCATTTCGGTTGAATTCCAGGTTGATACGGTTAACCAAATTCACCGGCAGCTAGGTGGGCACAGCATATAAAAGCAGCGTCGCCTCTCCTCTGCCTCATTCACTCGCAATTCTCCAAGCACTTAACATCGAAGAATAGTGGTTGCCTAGGGGGCGGAGCTAAATTTGCATATTTTCCTGGCCTGCCTAAATGCTACCCTTATATACATACCTTACCTCCACATCCATACGGTTACATGTACGTGTAAGCCGTATTACCTTTATATACCTTAATACCGCCTTGACCGTCAGCTTTACTGAACATTAACCGCTTTATTCGTTTCCCTTCCGGCCCAGTTAATTGCAAGAAAAACCGTATAAGAGTGCGTATAACGTCCCTATACACACATTTAAAAGGGTTGACCTGCTTTGCCTGAACAAGCTAATTTACATTATGTACTACACCTCATTTAACCGGGATTTTTGCAGGTAAATCCGGAAAAGGCTAATCCCGGCTGACTCGGCCGTAACCGTGTATGTGTGAATGAAGCTTTAAGCTTAAAAGAGTTTTACTTCAATCTTGCTGAACAGTAAATGCACAGTCAAACACCCGTACAAGATAATGAGAATTATGTGGGCATCCAATACGTCTTTGGTGACTACGTCATTCCAACACCACTATTCATTTAATTCATCCACATTCAAAAGACAAAGAATGAACTCTTATTTAACATTTAACATGCACAGTTGTAATGAGATAATTAATTGTTATTTGAATTTTAGGTATTCAATGTGTTAAATGAGGCTATGGTCAGGGGTCGAGCAGGCCAGTCACATTCTTCCACACTAAACTCAAACTATTCTTCAGGACACTGGCGTTGAGCTCAGGAGCATTAACATGCTAAAAGAGGAAAAACCAGTGCTGACCGGTTGTTTTCAAAATGGGCAAAGCACAAATTTTATATACACATGATTATCAATAGTACAGTGTTCCCTCACTTATCGTGGGGGATCTGTTCCAGACCCTCCCGCAATAAGTGAATTTCCGTGAAGTAGTGACGCTATGCTTATTGTAGTAGATATACAGTAAGTACATTATTTTAAGTCTTTATAAACTCTTCCCACTCTTATACATAACCCTTTCCCATTTGCTTAATAACCTTTCCCATACTGTACATGTAACTTTTAAAAAACGTCTACTTAAATGTTCATAAAAATGTTTAAACTCTTAAACCTAGATACGTAATTTTAAAAATTTGATATGAGTACTTACCGTTGAATATACGTCCTACACCTAGAATGATAATGAAGAACTTACTGAGAAGCTTGCCAACAAAGATGGCCACTGCCAAACGACTCTTTCAAAATAAAAGACTCCACCTTTTCCTAAATGTATAGACTGGTGTGAAGTCTATACATTTAGGTAAAGGCAGAGTCTTTTATTTTGAAGTCTCTCGTGTAAGTGAAGTTAGCCACAATAAGAAAGTATTTATGTCAATATTAAATATAAATAACTTAAATATCAATTAGGTAATTAACCTAAATGAATAAACATTTTAGATGGTTATTTACACTGTATAATACGTACTATGCATGTGCAAAACTACTTTAAACGAACAAAACCATGTGAAACAGATAAATATTTTACAATAATATTTTTCAAAAATCTGCGAAACAGCGAGTCTGCAATAAACGAACTGCGAAGTAGTGAGGGATCACTGTACTGACACTTTGATAAATATATTAATCCTGCATTTCAAAGAAACAGGGCTTCCTATATAATAAAGAAATTGCCTATGCAAAGAACTGTAGATGTAAAGAGATGTAAACTTGGGTGTGACTAAAATACGTGACTCCACCCACATATGCAAGGTATGTAGTGTGCTGCCATCAGCAAGATCATCAAGTCCCACATAATTCTGATTACTGCTGGAAGTTAGCGTACTCTTAACAGCAAACAGAAATTTACCTCTTCACTTTCATCATATGCTGGCTGCAAGATAAAAATTAGTTATTGTAACCTGGAGTGACATGAGGGGTAAAACACAGCACATGCCACACTGCACAGAAAGGAAAACACCCTAAACTTTGGAAATATTTCATACATAGTCATTTTTGCACCTGGCGAACTTTTTCATAGTTCTACGAACTGTTAGAGAAAGTGGCCCTCTTCTTACATGTTCGCACGGGAATACAGATATACGTTTTAAGATGCCATATATAGGGACTTTTTAAAGCTCCTACTTCAGGGTATGTACTTTTCTCAGCACATAGGATCCAGAGGTAAGTGATGTAAGTATAAAGTGATTAGTCCAGATTAAAGTGCCTATGTTGATGGCAACCAGCATTTTTAAAATGTACATCGGTAGACACGTAAATGACCGATCAACGCAATAATAAAAAAAAGAAGAAAAATAATAACACAAACAGATTGACAAGTCCAGGCTTTACTGAGTCTATATGCGACAGAGGAGGCACCATGGGATTTTCAGTTGTTTTACTATCCATCTCACAGTTCACATCACTTCAGAGTTCCTACTGGCGGTGCGTACAAAAACAAAAAAGGCTATGAATGAATGAATGAATGAATAAATGAATGAAGTTCTTGTGGGAGCTCCAAGGCAAGTATTTCGTCCTATATTAGTCCCTAGATGTGTTTGGTGCGAAAACACCTAGTGTAACACTTCAGATGTATTTGAGACATGTCAATGACTGGCCACTTGTTCTATTAAATGGAAATGTATATAGGGCACTTAAAGTTATGGAAATATTAATGAATATTCATGTTCAAAATGGCAATTGATGTAAAAACAACAGTTCACCTCATAACCCTCTTCATCCTCGTGCTGCATAGTACAAAAATGTAGCACAAAAGAATAAACAAATAATCAAACTGGTTTCTATGTTAATCTAATCTTAATTTGCTTGGATGCAGTCGTTCACATCATGCTGCAGTATCTTCTGTGCAAGTTCTTTACCTGGGCTCGGAACTGGGTAGCCTGCTGTAGAAACTGCACCACGTCATCATGGCCACACTGACTGGCCTGTGAAATGACACACTAACAGTTAATTCCTCCTGCATGACTTTGTTGATAGTCACTACATGCTAAGGAAAGGATGCATAATTATACATGTCTCTGTAACTATATTTATGACTCATGTACAGTAGTGCTTGAAAGTTTGTGAACCCTTCAGAATTTTCTTCATAAATATGACCTAAAACATCATCAGATTTTCACAAGTCCTAAAAGTAGATAAAGAAAACATAGTTAAACAAATGAGAAAAAATATTATAATTGCTCAATTATTTATTGAGGAAAATGATCCAATATTACATATTAGTGAGTGGCAAAAGTATGTGAACCTCTAGGATTAGCAGTTAATTTGCACGTGAAATTAGAGTGTTTTCAATCAATGGGATGATAATCAGGTGTGAATGGGCACCCTGTTTTATTTAAAGAACAGGAATCTATCGAAGTCTGCTCTTCATAACACATTTGTGGAAGTGTATCATGGAATGAACAAAGGAGATTTCTGAGGACCTCACAAAGAGCTGTTGATGCTCATCGGACTGGAAAAGGTTACAAAACCATCTCTAAAGAGTTTAGACTCCACCAATCCACAGTCAAACAGATTGTGTACAAATGAAGGAAATTCAACACCATTGATACCCTCCCCAGGCGTGGTTGTCCAACAAAGACACTCCAACAACAAGGTGTGTAATAATTGGTTGAGGTCATAAAGGACCTCAGGGTAACTTCTAAGCAACTCTGGACCAGGAAGGCTTGACATCATTGATGGAACAATGAATTCTGAATTATGTCAGATAATTATAAAGGAAAATCTCAAGACAAGGTGGGTCATGCAGCAAGACAACGACCCTAAGCACACAATTCATTCTACTAAAGAATGGTTAAAGAAGAATAAAGTTAATGTTTTGGGATGGCCAAGTCAAAGTCCTGACCTTAATCCAATCAAAATGTTGTAGAAATAAATACCTGAAGTGAGCAGCTAATGTGAGGAAACGCACCAGTATCCCAGTGTTGAAGCTTTCTGTATGGAGCAATGGGATATAATTCCTCCAAGTCGTTATGCAGTACTGATTATGCAGGGGTGTTGGATCAGTTTCCTCAATAAATAAATGACCAAGTACAATATTTTTATCTCATTTGTTTAACTAGGTCCTCTTTATCTACTTTTATTACTTGTGTGAAAATCTGTTGATGTTTTAGATCATATTTTTGCAGAAATATAGAAAATTCTAAAGGGTTCACAAACTTTCAAGGCTAAGGCTGAGATCTATGATATACACTTACCACCTCTATGGCTATCTGCCCATTATAACTTGGCAAAGTAAGATCAGCTCCAGCCAAGTGCCAAATCTCCAAGCCTTCCAAGTCTGCATTCGCTGCTAGGCTACAATTCGAACAGACAAACATACAGAAATTCCACTTACATGCTCTCTTGAAAACTCTGAAATATAATAAAATTTGTACACAGAAGGCCTACAAATGTAGACTTTTGGTTTATATTATGGTAATCAAATTTTCCTGTCAAAAAATTTGCATATCCCAACTGAATGGTGACTGCATGAATTTAGCCTTGACATATGAGGCAAGTTTTACTTTTTATCCCAAACCTGTCATAACATACCCTTTCTTTGTTTTATGCCCATACACATAACATAGGTTTCTCAACTGGTCCCCATTAGACACTCTACCATTGCAGAGCCCAGGAGCAATCCATCTTGCCAGAGTTTTAACAGCTGAACTGTTCTGCTTTGACACGTACCATGTATTGCCTACCGTGTCGCCCACATTTTGTGTTTCAAACACCGTATTCACACGTCAGGGCTTTTAAATATTGTGGTGTGTAGTGTTTGTTGTGTCATATGCTTTTGAACACTATTTCACAATGCAAGCTTTGATCTTTCAGCTGTGTGACTACTCTCAAAGCTCTAAGCCACATGCTCGTGCTTTGCACTTTGTTCTTTCTGCCACGAGCTTGCATTCGTCATCATCTATGCCATCCTCCCTGAGGTAAGTTTTGTTATCCTTCTTCAGGCTGAGCCCTCATAGCTGTTTGTTCTACCTCCTTTCGGGCTTTGACACCAAATTTCAAAACTGGAACATATCTTCAAAATCCAGGCAGGTGAACTCTAATTAGTGCATAACTTGTGACTCTACAGTGTCCTAGTGTGTGTCTATCTCTAGGTTTACAAGATAAATTCTAGGCAGATGTCTGCAGTTTGTATATAATGTAGGGGACATTCTAAACCCTTCTAAACCCTGGTGAAAGCATTGAATGTCTGCTCAAACCTGTGCAAATACAGAACTAGGAAGTAGCAGAAGGAAGTGGGTCACCTGCACAGCTCTGTTCCGGTGTTATACAGTTCCTCCTGAGAGAAATGGGCTCCTGTTCTTCTTAGCAGCTTTACAATATCTTTATTTCTACAAAACAGGATGGCAGAGAAAAACACTAAGTTATTATATAAAGGCTGCTGAAACATAATTTTTTGCTTGGTTATTGTGTCCAAAAGCCTTAGATCAGATCTGAAAATGTTTTTGCTTTCATTCAATACAATGTTCTTCATTAAAAATCAAAACAGCATAACAACATTATTGAACCCTAAAGTTAACACTTAAAAATCTTTTTTTTTTTTAAATAAATTTCAGAATTAATATTCGGTACATTTTTGATATAATAACAATGTGAACTTAAGCAACAGCATGTGACCACTTTGTTGCTGTATGGTCATTATTTATATACGGCATTTTGATGTATAACTTCAGCTTTATATTCTGTCAAACATGATGTTCACTGAAAAGGACAGGATTTATATATCAGTTTATTACCAGAGTCACATACTAGTTCAGATACTTTGCACATGGGGTTTTATTTTAAACAACAATATTCAAGTGAATGAGCACACACGCACACACACGCACACACACACACACACACACACACACACACACACACACACACACACACACACACACAC
>JAVSBU010341040.1:0-10611 GCA_033118015.1 Loricariichthys derbyi | reverse complement strand
ACCGTATCGCGTTAATCCCGTTTTTTTGTCCGCAAGTCGGCAGCAATGCACACTTTTCGGCACTGTGACAGCCCCTTCAGTGTTGGTGTAAAGGAGCCAGACTGAGGTTTTGTTTATTGAATTGGCCTGGGTCACTCCGGAAGTTGTGTTTTTCAATACACACTAAAACAAACCTGTGGCAAGTGTGTTTTTCCCCATTTACTGATCAATAAAACAATTAAAAAATTGTTATGGCCTGACCCTAGACCAGGTCATAACACAGACTACAGGACATGGTTCCAGTAATCTATGTTCTTGGACTGCTTGTCTTCAGCAAACTGTTTATGGGTTTTCTGGTGCATCACCTTCAAAAGAGGCTTCCTTCTGGGGTGACGGCCATGCAGACCGAGTTGACAGGCTGTCATTGGACTCAATGCTATTGTTGGACTCATTTCTATCATTTATTTTCCACTTTCCTCAGAGCTTGTATTTGCACACTCATTGTTCTCTCAATCAAGAAAACATCTGTGATTGGCTGGTTTTGACTGCACATGCAGTGACTTTAAAGACTTTAAAGAAACAACTCAATTGCATTTGTTTAGAGCAGCTCTGGTTGCTCGATGGTACTGAGGGCCTCTCAGATTACATGTTCTCTCTAGTCACACCTTGGGCTATCATCTGTGTTTGCTGTTTAATCAGGGGCATTCCATCTCATAATGAATTCTTCAAATCTAGTAGGCTGTACAAAGTATATCAAACAGTTCTTCATATGTATTTTTAATAATTTTACTATATTGTTTATTAACCAATTGTATAAACCAGTCAGAAATATATTATTTACCATGTTATTGTTTGAATGACTAAATATAAAAAATAGTAAAATATTACTTTGGAAAATGGTAAATGCAATATTCCAAATTATTTAATAATATGTATGTATTAAAACAACATATAAAAATGGCATGTTAATGTTACAGAAAGTCTTTAATTGTTTGTATAATGGTGTAACTGCACAAGAAAATTTCAATATTCTTGCTCTTTATAGGTCGTTCATCATTTAAAATCTATTAATAAGAAGCATTACTGCAGACACTCGACTCTTCTCTGACTCTAAAGACAATTCTTGGTCTGGGATCATGATCGGACTGAGGGAGCTCCAAGAGAAGGAATGTGTGTAAGTGAGTGAAGACTGATGGGTAATTAAGGGGCACAGCTAAAGCAATTACTGCTAAGTCATCTCCCACAGACAGAGCAGCACTTTCTCAGCAGGCAGCTGGGCATGAAGGAATATACAGAACTGGGACTGGACATGGCTCAACCAAGATTAGGTTTAATCAGGACTTATCATACACACACTGTGGATTCATACATACCTACTAAGATGAAATAAACTGTTAAGTTACCATTTCAACATAGTGTCTGGTGTCTGAAAAAGTGTGGCAGAATGATCAGAAGGTCCAAACTTAACTGGTTTAATTTTTGTTTAGACAAAATTTGAGCTATTTGGTCACTATAAAATGAGAGTCTTAATCTACAAAAACAGCATTCTCTAGATCTCCTTCCACTCAAACCCTGTCTGCAGCAGTGATTTGAGCCTTTTTGGCAGAGTCCATCAAACATCTGGTCAGTTTCCCCTCAAAACTCCTCCCCCAACCATTCAAAATATAAACACATAAAATGCATATACTTGGTACAAATCACACAAAAAAGCCTGAACCTTTATGCTGACAAGTGATATAAATCTGTAAGTATGTGTTGTCATATATTCTTGTCTTGGTCTTTTTTGTGGTTGCTTTTATTGGAATCAGATTTTCACTTTTTTTACCAGAAATTTCTCCCTGACTGTAACAACACTTTTGGGTGTGCAAGTCTGTTTACAGCCACAAAGCCTGTATGATGTCTGACTTTATTATGATTACATATTAAATAAGAGTACAAAAGAGAGTGAATATAGGAAATATGAGCAATACTGTAATTGTTTATCATATACTGTATTTCACAACTTCACATGCTTATGATCAAATATTGTGTATTCACCCCCTGTAGTTATTCTACACTACTGCTGTACACAGAAAAAAATATGATGCACTGACAAGAAATCATTCACTCTTACAAAATGCTTATTGGAATATAAAATAAAGGCTGTAACAGAAAAAAATAAAAACATAAAAATATTCTTATTTCTTTCCAAGAAAATCTGAGTTTATTAATCTGCTGGGCATTTAGCTCACAGTCTTACATTTTCCCTAACTACATGAACCGCCTGGCCTCAAACTAATTTGGCTTTTGGAAGATGTGTTTGCATTTCTCTACAGTGTGCTTGAAGATGTTGGATGGGCGGCTGTAGGCCGTGTGAATCAGGATCGTGGCTATCCACTGGAGCCAAATGGGGAGGCTGGCAGTGGATTGTGAGAACTCTTTAGAGCTTTAGAGGCCTCTCCCTCCACCTAACCACAGTAATCACTCAGCTCAGCTACAGGAATGCACAAAACTACCCACACTACAGGCCAGAAGCGTGGTTCATTCATCTGACTCAAAGTATAAAGCATGACAAGGCCAGAAGAGCATTCACACAGATTAAAGGGCCACATGAACTCCCAGAGGCTCCCACTCTGTACCATACCATGTCCTCCATGTCTCTTCTTATGCATTTATACCTCCTGCCTCACTTTTTATTCCACTGTCCCATTAGTCTTTCGTTTCCTATCATGAAGCCTGCTGCAGCATGATTCACCACTAGAGGGCCGAGGCAGCAATCGGGAGGTAGTTTGGGTAGAACTACGACTTCCAGCAGGCACAGGTATGTAGCTCATACTACTGCTGATTATCTAATTATGGCCCATAGGCGACACCTGATGGGAGAGCTTTATAAGTCAGCTCCCAGCAGTGTCTCTTTTCAATAACTCAAACCATTTTGTGTGGTTTGCTGCTGACCTGCTGCAGTTAGCTGAATTTCTGTGTTTGGCTTAATGCCAGTACTTTCACTCAGGTCATGTTTGGCTTAACGACAGTACTTTCATTCCTCTTGCATTTGGCTTAATGCCAATACTTTTCAGGCCATTCGTATTTGGCTTAATGCCAATACTTTCACTCTGTTCACTTTTGGCTTAACTCCAGTACTTTCATTCCATTCACATTTGGTGTAACTCCAGTACTTTCACTCCATTCACTTTTGGCTTAACACCAGTACTTTTACTCCATTCACTTTTGGCTTAACGCCAGTACTCTTACTCCGTTCACTTTTGGCTTAACGCCAGTACTTTAATTTTGTTCGTATCTGGCTTAACACCAGTATTTTCACTCCATTCACGTTTGGCTTAACACCAGTACTTTTACTCCGTTCACTTTTGGCTTTAACGTCAATACTTTCACTCAGTTCGAATTTGGTTTAACGGCAGTACATTCACTCCATTCATGTTTGGCTCAAGTCCAATACTTTCACTCCGTTCGCTTTTGGCTTGATGCCAGTATTTTCACTCCGTTCGTATTTGGTTTAACGACAGTACTTTCACTCTGTTCACTTTTGGCTTAACACCAGTACTTTCACTACGTTTGTAACTGGCTTAACACCAGTACTTTCACTCCATTCATGTTTGGCTTAATGCCAATACTTTCACTCCGATCACATTTGGCTTAATGCCAGTACTTTCACTCCATAGCACTACATGATATTTGTATTCTCAGCCCTTAAGGCTTTCCCTGTTAGTGCTACACATTACTTGTGTTCCTCGGTCATAAAGGCTTCCCTTGGTAGTACTACCCGCAGCACATGTTTCTCAGCCATTAAGGCTCTTTTTGCTATAGCGCCCACATGCTATAGCGTGTGCCACACCACACACACACAATTCCCAGGCCAATTGTCTCATGACAGCACTTCAGAGGAAGGGTCCCAGGGCAAGCTGGTACCACCTCTCGCACAAAGGTGGACCAGGAGGTCCGGGGTAACAATCAGGGACCTTAGAGTAGGGTTAGTGCCTTCCCATCAGTGCTGTCACCACCTACCATCCTGCCTTCCCCTCCTTCAACGTGTGTGCTTTGGCACTCGTTCCTCTTTGCTTAGGTCCTAAACTCCCCTACCATTCATGTCATGACAGTGTCCATTCCAATATTTCCTAAAAACTGGGTCAGCCAAGCTTGGTAAGCACGCCTCTGTCAGCAGGCTACATTTCAGCATATTACATTCATTTTCAAAGTCCTTCAAGTCATGGGCTCAAACAGTTTCGAGTTTTGAAACCGAGTTTTCAAACCACTAACAATATGACAACCTTATTACAGAGACCAGTTAAATTAGTGTTAGAGACTCAGTCTGCACATTGTATATTCAGTAGAATCTGTAATCTATCTACCAATAATCACACTTACCACAGCACCACCCTGGCTCCATCTGACCAACAATCAGATGTACTTCTTTAACTGAACCATCAATTACACTGCTGATACATACCCAGACCTTTATAACACAGTCTAATGTTTTCTAGTCATTCTGTAATCAGTTACTTACATACGCAGTGAAACAAATGACCAAACAAGGCACAAAATAAACATTTCTCAACCAGGATACAAACATTTTCACTAGTGGACAAATTTGTGGTCCCCCCTGAGGTAGATGGAATCCCAAATGGTTTACAATACTGTGGTGCTTGAAAGTTTGTGAACCCATTAGAATTTCCTACATTTCTGCATAAATATGAACTAAAAAATCATCAGATTTTCACACACGTCCTAAAATTAGATAAAGAGAACCTAGTTACACAAATGAGACAAAAATATTATACTATTATAAAATATTATAATATTATAGGTCATTTATTTATTAGGGAAAATGATCCAATACATATTAGTGAGTGGCAAAAGTATGTGACCCTCTAGAATTAGCAGTTAATTTAACTATCTATCAAAATTCACAAACTCTGACCAGGAGTGGGGATAAAATGAGAGAAAAAAATTGCACTTTATCATTATTTTATAAATAAGTATGATTTTCATTACATTGTATCATCTACAATGTTTTTCATGGTTATACTAAATTAAAGTATCATAAGGGACAGTTTACACTTGGTGACTGTTGAATATAATTTTGTCTTCATTGCAAAGTGATACTCTTATCAGTAAGAATGATATTGAATATCCTCACTTGCCCTTCCACAAAAACAAATGGTTGAATCAGAGAGATTGTAGAATGTAAGTCATAACCATAAAGACTCTGAAGGATGAACTGGGCTGAATTGTTAAGGCACTACAGAGGGTGCTCTTGCTGTTCTGGTAGAACCTGCCATATACCAAACTCATGGCTCATGTCAGTCATTGCTCATAGAAACTCAGTAATTACCAATAAACATCAGTGTTAACACTCTCCACGGAGACCCCAGAATTATCAAATTACCACTGTGGGGCCCTTGAGCAAGGCCCTTAACTCACAGTTGCTCAGAAATTAATATAAGGTTGTATCGTTTGTAAGTCACTATATTTAAAAGCATCTCCTAAAATACAATTCTGTAACTTTAAACAAACTCAATATGCTTATGCTTATACAACTTCAATTACAATAAAGTTGGGGTGTTGTGTAAAACATAAATATAAACAGAATACAATGATTTGCAAATCATTTTCAACCCATTCAAGTGTAGTTGAAAAAAAAAAAAAAGACAAGATATTTAATGTTCAAACGGATAAAGTTTACTGTTTTATTTTGTTTTTTAATATGATGCCTGCAACACTTTCCAAAAAAGTTGGGACAGGTGCAACAAAAGACTGGGAAAGTTGAGGAATATTCAAACACCTGTTTGGAACATTCCACAGGTGAACAGGTTAATTGGAAACAGGTGAGTGTCATGATTGGGTATAAAGGGAGCATTCCCGAAAGGCTCAGTCCTTCACAAGCAAGGATGGGGTGAGGTTCACCACTTTGTGAACAACTGTGTGAGCAAATAGTCCAACAGTTTACGAACAAAAGTTTCTCAATATGCAATTGCAAGGAATTTAGGAATCATCATCATCTACAGTCCATAATATCATCGAAAGATTCCGAGAATCTTGAGAAATCTCTGTAAGTAGGCAGCAAGGCCCAAAACCAGCACCAAATACCAGTGACCTTTGATCCCTCAGTCAGTTCTAAACTAAATACCGACCTCATTCTGTAATGGATATTAGCACATGGGCCCAGGAACACTTCAGAAACCCATTGATAATGAACACAGTTCATCTCTACAGCTACAAGTGCAAGTTAAAGTTAATCACCAACACCCAGAAACACTGCCAGCTTCTTTGGGCCCAAGCTCATTTGAGATGGACTGACCCAAAATGTTAAAGTGTAGTCTTGTGGTCTGATGAGTACACATTTCAAATTGTTTTTGGAAATCATGGATGTCGTGTCCTCTGGGCCAAAGAGGAAAATACTGTGGGGATGTTATTAGTACAAAGTTCCAAAGCAGCATCTCTGATGGTATGGGGGTGGGTTAGTGCCCAATGATCAGAGGAGTGTGCTATAATGTAGGCCAGCGATTGCCACCTCTCCGCTGTTTCATGGATGATGTGACAACACTACTGCAGACAGCAGCATGCACAGTGAAGCTGCTCACAAGGTTGGAAGAATTGCTGTCCTGGGCCAGGATGAAAGTAAAACCTGCCAAGTCTCACATCCTGTCAATCCACAAAAGGCAAACAGCTGGATGCAATCACCTTTCAGGTGGCAGGAGAAAGAATTCCTGTGCTTGCCGACCAACCGATCAGGAGCCTGGACAAAGAGTATACAGCTGATCTCACAGATAGGCACATGGCGGACACCATCATGAACCAACCGACATAGGGCCTGCAGAGAATTGATCGGAGCTATCTTCCTGGTAAATTCAAAGTCTGGTGTTACCAGTTTACACTCTACCAACGCATCATGTGGCCACTTAAGATGTGTGAAATAACAGCAACAACAGTGCATAAACTGGACACCAAGGCCAATAACATCAGGAAATGGCTAGGACTCCCAAGGTGCCTCTCTGGCACTGCTCTGTTTGGAATGAATGCCCTCCAGTTACCTCTGAAGAGCATCACAACCGGATACAGGCTAGAGAAGACTAGGCTTGTTCTGGAACTCAGGCAGTCTAGTGACCATTTGGTCAGGACTGCAGGAGTAAAGATCAGAACTGGCAGAACCTGGAAGGCAGAAGACTGTGTGGACAATGCCATCTCTAGGCTAAAATATCAAGAGGGAGTAGGGATGATCCAGCAAGGAAGACGTGGCTTGGGTTGGGGGGAGCCCCAGAAGCGGTCGTCTAAAGCATCCATGGGAGAGAGGAAGACCATGGTTGTCACAGAGGTGGCAAGGATAGAGGAAGACAGATTCATGGTGAAATCTGTTGGACAATGTTAGCAAGGTCAATGGACGAAGTGGGAGGGCATTCTTTCAAGGTCAATGGGGTGGAGCGACCTCTGGAAGATACCCCAGGCAAGGCTCAGCTTTTTGATTAGGGCCACATATGACACTCTTCCTAGCCCTACAAACCTGGCGAGATGGTATAGCACAGAAGAGAAGTGTGATCTGTGTGGAACAGCTCCAGGAAACTTATATCATATCCTGTGTGGATACCCGATAACCTTGGTGCAGGGTCGATACAGATGGCGGCATGACCTGGTGTTAAGGAAGTTGGCAGAACATACAGAGAGCATGAGGATCCTAGCCAACGAAAGACCCAAACCCCAGCAGAGGCAGACGGTCAGTTTGTTTTAGCAGGACAACCTGTGAAGAGCTGTCACCAGGAGAGAACACCAGCCATGACCCCAGGAGGTGTCTGGTCAATGAGAGCAGACCTCGACAAGCAGCTTCGCTTCCCCACTGATATTGCTACCACCTTGCTGAGACCAGACATTGTTCTGTGGTCAACGACTGAGATACGTGTCCCGCTGGTCGAGCTGACAGTTTCTTGGGAACAGAGCACTGGGGAGACTTATGAGAGGAAGAAGACACAGTACTCTGATCTAGTGGCAGAGTGTTAGGAGAGAGGCTGGAGAGCAACAACTTATCCAGCTGAAGTCATCTGCCATGGCTTTGCAGGCTGTTCAACCCTTCGCTTCCTGAAGGACATCGGCTTCACAGCAGGAAAAGCCAAGATCATCCTGAAACACCTTGCAGAAGAAGCAGAAAAGGGAAGCTTTTGGCTCTGGTTACGAAGGAGAGACAAGAGCTGGGGAAAGCAAGATGCCACATAGCACTCACCTACAAGTACCAACTGCAGGGAGTGGCAGGGAGACGTCCCTGACCACTGCCCCTCCATCAAAAGATGTTCTGGTGTTTAAAGGGGCAAAACACCAGCGAAGGATGGCTCCAAGCTGAGGACCCTGCAGCTGGGACATTAGGCACCGGCAGAGGTGTGGCAGGCAGAATTGCCTTGCAGGGATCACATCACCCTGTTAACAAATTAATATGGGTCGAAAATGATTTGCCAATCATCATATTCTGTTTTTATTTGTTTTACACAGCATCCCAGCTTCATTGGAACTGGGGTTGTAGTTAGACGAAAGTTTTTCTTCTGGCAATTTTGTACATTTCTGATCATAGTCCTTGGAGAAATATTTGCCGCCAGCTGTTATAAGATAGATCAACAGGTCACTGATAAGAAGCATTCATGAACATATCTGTATGTCCTCATATATGAATAATCAGTACTTCTTTATAAATGAGGCTGCAGGTTCCAAAAGCTCAAAGTAATTATTCCAAAGATTAAATTTCCCAATTTTATTACTAACAAGAGACAATAAATCAAATGAAGGCAGCAAAGCCAAATTTAGCATGGGTGGGTGGAGATCACAAAACAGCTGATACAAACTAAAGAACTGTAGAGTTTGACTAAATGACATCAACACCATGGGGAAGAATTAAAGTGCAGTGGGACACACCCTGCCAAACTCCCTCCATGTGAGAATTATCCAAAAAATCTAAAAATCGGTCAGTATCTCTGAATATATAACACTTAGTATGTATTGTTTCACACATTTTTCCTCGACATAGTGAATTACAGCTGGAGCAAAGTGGTGTACTGAATTCCCAGGGAGCTCTATGCAGTGTGATCTGTATGTGCTCCTTATGTGCCTTACTAATGCTCTCTAACAGCCAGATGCTGACTTCAGCTGTTGGTATACTGCAGTTATCACACTGGATAAAATATACTGTACACTTAGCCATTTTTTATTGCACTTTGTGCAGTAAATGCTTGCTTTTCAGCCACTACCAACAGATCTGGCTTACATGCTTCTCTAAAACACAATAAGCCAGCCACTGCATCTTTTCTAACTGCTGCACATTCTGTACATTGACACAACTTTGCAACTGTATCCATGTAATTTGACCCATTACTGCCCATACTGGCTAGTATCACTTCTAAGGGAAGTTAAAATTATAATCCCTACCTATTATTTGGAAAATCAAATTTGCTGTTGTGGACTGCTGACCACAGAAATATATAGCACTGCCAGTGATAAAATTCATGTTCTCATTAGAGGGTGACTGAGCTGTAATCAAAAAGTAATCAGAATTACTGTGGTCATATGTATCCAAATACCTGACATACACAGCCCCACAGTGGACAGGGGCCAAATTCTGGGAGAAACAAGACTGCAGCAAGTGGTAACCATACTAGCAGCTAAGGATAATAAAAAACAACCCATTTAGGATTCAACATAAAGTTTTACACCTATTATCCTGTTAGATTGGAGTTTTAAGCTTAGATCAGAGTAGAAACAAGTGAAAAAAAAAAACACAGTCTGTCTAGATCAGACAGAAATACACTTACACCAGTGGTGGGCCGTCAGGGCCTGCAAGACCTTCTCTGCTGGCCTAAAAATATCTGAATCACAAACTGATGTTAATTATATTTTGTCCATGAATACTTATTAAATAATTCCAAATTATCTGTCCAATTCCTTTCATAGCTTTTCCTATGGTTGTGCTGCTTCCAGACATGTATTTTCTTATTAAACCATTCAACCAATCACATTTCAGCCATCATTTGTTAAAGTTAAAGAAGTCTGCTCAGAGGCCTTCACAATTCGTTCTGCAGGCCCTCTAATACTAAATAAATTTCAATGAAACTGTTGCTTCAACCAGTCAGATTTTGAGTTGGTGTCACTAGGGCCTTCTAGCAGGCGTACGGTAACACCACCGTATTCATTGATTGGCTAGGATGATGTTATTACTACATTGTTACCCCACAATGGCTGAAGGCGGAGAAGAAATAGATTTGGTGGCAGATTTACTATCAAGGCCATTTTCAAGATGGACTTTTCAATAAAAGCTGGACATCGTTAAGAAAGGTTGGAGAACTCTGAAGCTAGCTAGCCTGTCACAACCAGGAAGAGGATTAGTCCTCCACTTTCAGTGGTACCGAGGCTCATAGGGTCTGAGGAACACTGCACATTGTACACAGATAATCTGTACCACAGAGTCACTGAACTGTTTTTGAGGAAAGAGGAGGATGGATTTAGTTTACAAATAATCTGAATTTTTGGTGAGTAAAATATTGTGATTTTCCTAAATAATATTGCGGGTTTATGAGGTTATTATTGATGTTTTTTATGTGTATCGTGGCTGTAGCTGCAGTAGAAGGAGATTTGTTCACCCCTGGTTTGTCTATTCAATAAAGGCAT